>QLSR01000364.1:733870-756707 GCA_031780015.1 Citrullus colocynthis
TTTTTTTTTTTTTTTTTTTTTTTTTTTTTTTTTTTTTTTTTTTTTGTGATTCAAACACTCTATATATTGTGATTAATAAAGAAGATGTATCATGATAGAAGTTTTAAGAGAAAATTGATTTTGGGATTTGGTGGGATTTTGTACGTCTAACAAAAATGAAGACTATTATTGCAACGTTTTGAATTTAGATAAGGAGGAGCTTGGTTTGCTATTGGTTTTCTTACAAAAACACTCTACATTGCCAAGATACTCAAGCTTGTTGATGGGCTTGACAAGAACGGTTCTCGAGCTACGAACCAAAGATGTTAGAGCCTCTTGTGCCTTTCACAAACTTATAAGTGGTTTGTAGACGAAGAGATTCAAATACAACAGTCATTGCTGGAGATACAAGGTATTATTTCATCTTTACTAAGAATTGCTGGAAGATGATGGGATTCAGTTTTTCAATTGAATGTTTGTGAAGTTCCCTTTCAGTGTTTTGTTTCTTCTTATAATTAAGATTAGAAGAGCAAGCTCCAATTTTGTTCTAAAATGAATGCATGAAAGTATAATTTGCAAAATGAATCTAGTCATATGAATACTTAGAAATGTTCTAAGATGCATATAGGAATATTTTACCACATTTGTAAATATTTAGGCTACTTTCAAATATAATACACCAATATACATTTAAATTCTAGAAATAAGTGAAGAAAACAAGTTTGACCCCTAAACTTGTCAAAGTTATACCTATTTTAATAAACTTTAAAGTTCATCAAATAGCACATCGAATTTGGAATAGTGATACAATTATAATCTTAAACTTCGAAAAGTTATATCAATTTTAACCCTAAACTTCAAGTATTGATTTGAATTACTCAAGGCAAAACAAGTTATTGAAAAACATAAGGACAAATTGTGTCTTTCGTCTGGTGTGAGATGGGAGGAGGAGCAGGCATAAACAAAACAATTTTGAACATGAGTATCAGGCAATGAAAATGGGAAACTCAAAGAAAACATAGGGTTAAGGGTGCCTTTGGAATAGAGTGTTTATGTTTAAATAAAAATAGTTTTTTTAAAAATATTTTTTTCTCCACTCAATCCAAAAAAAACGGGCACTAAAGGAAGAGGAAAAAAATGTTAACGAAATATATACTGTATAATACAAATAATAATAATAAATAAATAAGAAAAAGAAAGATACCTAGACAGATGGGAGTGTAGTTTAATCCCTATTTATATAGATCATAATTTGATTTGATTTTAAACCAAATCTCGACAAATAACTAAAACTAAAATTTTCATTTTAAGATAATCTAGTTATTATTTTATAAATAATAAATGAATTAATCTTTAGTTTTTCGGCTTCACATAGTATAGTGTAGAAAGATGTATGGCCTAAATTTGAAAATTAAAAACTAACATGGCAAACTTTATAAATTTAAAATAAAAACAAAAATTTAGAACTGAAATATTTTATTCTGTTGGGAAGTAAGCGAGACTTTCTTTCTTTCTGTTTTTGAGATCATAACTAAACCAAATTCAAATCTAAATAAATTTAACAAATTTTCAATTGAGTAACAAACTCATCAAAAAGCTTCACTATAAATAGAGTACCACAAAGTCTATCTCCAAATCCACTTTTGGTTCTTTCCACTGAGGAAGCCAACTAAAATGGCGAATTCATCAACCCTCATGGTTTCAATTCTTTCTGTGTTCTTTATTTGCACAGCCAGTACGAGAGTTTTCCCCAGAAGAACTCTCCTTGATGACCCTCCAGCTGTTAACAACTTCACTTTTGTCTGTGATCCCTCTAGATATGCCAATCTTGGCTTAGACCTTTCTTCATTTCACTTCTGTGATTCATCTCTCTCTTTCCCTGAGAGAGCTAAGGATCTTGTAGATAGAATGACATTGTCTGAGAAAGTTGCTCAGCTCGGAGACCGTGCTGCTGGAGTAGATCGCCTCGGCTTGCCACCATACAATTGGTGGTCTGAGGCTCTCCATGGCGTCTCCAACGTTGGTCACGGTACCTGGTTTGACGAAGTTGTGCCAGGTGCCACAAGCTTCCCCAATGTCATTACCACTGCAGCTTCTTTCAATGAAGCTCTTTGGAAAACAATTGGGCAGGTAAAAGTTTAGAGCTTTTGACCTTTAGAGAAAGTTACTGATGATTTGAATGAATATTTGATATGCTAGGTTTTGTTTTGATTAGGCGGTTTCCACTGAAGCAAGAGCGATGTACAATCTAGGGAGAGCTGGATTGACATTCTGGAGTCCAAACATCAATGTGGTTCGAGATCCGAGATGGGGACGAATACTGGAAACCCCTGGTGAGGACCCTTTTGTCGTCGGCAAATACGCTAAGAACTATGTTAGAGGTCTCCAAGATGTGGAAGGAACTGAAAATTACACAGATTTGAACTCTAGACCTCTCAAAGTTTCTTCCTGTTGCAAACACTATGCTGCTTATGATGTTGATAATTGGCTTGGTGTTAATCGTTACGGTTTTGATGCTAGGGTAAGAAAAAACTCATTGTAAATCAGGAATAGGCTCCTTTTTTAAGGACAAATAAACTACATAATTAATAATATTAATGTTTTTTAACTTTGTGGATTAGGTAACTGAACAAGATATGTTGGAGACATTCCTTAAGCCATTTGAGATGTGCGTTAAGGAAGGAGATGTTAGCAGTGTAATGTGCTCTTACAACAGAGTTAATGGCATTCCAACTTGTGCTGATCCAGTTCTCTTAAAGGGCACCATTAGAGGCAATTGGGATCTTCATGGGTAATAATAATAAAAATAAATAAATAAATGATAATTAACCACATATATATGTCCCGTGAATTAATTATAATTATCCTCTCCTTCCCAGTTACATTGTTTCAGACTGTGACTCAATTGAAGTTTTCGTAGATAATGCACATTATCTACAAGACACAAATGAAGATGCTGTAGCTCAAACTCTCAAAGCAGGTAAATTTTATGCCTTTTTATTTTTTTTTTTCCTTCTTATCAAACCCCATGAGTCAATTTTAAATTTTTTCAATGTAAAATTTCAGGGTTGGATTTGGATTGTGGTAAAGTCTACCCACAATACACAGAAGGCTCAGTAAGGCAAGGGAAAGTTGGAGTGAAAGACATTGACAAGTCTCTAAACTATCTCTACGTTGTTCTAATGAGACTTGGATTCTTTGATGGAAGCCCTGGTTTCAAATCGCTTGGAAAACAAGATATTTGCTCTGATGAACACATTGAATTGGCCACTGAAGCTGCTAGACAAGGAACTGTTTTACTCAAGAACGATAATGACACTTTGCCTCTTGATCCTTCTACTATCAAAACCCTAGCTGTTGTTGGACCCCATGCCAATGCCACTTCTGTCATGCTTGGCAACTATGCAGGTCAAATTATAAGCCCAAAACTCACCTTTTTCCCCTTAACTCAATGTTCTTCAATCAAATATGAAATTCATCCTAACCCCATTGACTTAAAACATTTGAATTTAGTAATAGTCTAAATGTTCTGTTTTTGTTCTATTGCAGGAGTGCCATGCAGAATGAAGTCTCCAATTGATGGGCTATCAGAATATGCAAAAGTGAACTACCAAATGGGTTGTGATACTATTGCTTGCAAAAACGATACCTTCATATTTGGAGCCATGGATGCAGCCAGGAACTCTGATGCAACTGTGATATTTGCTGGAATTGATTTATCCATTGAAGCAGAGAGCTTGGACAGACTTGATCTTCTTCTTCCTGGTTACCAAACTCAACTCATCCAACAAGTTGCAACCGTCTCTAAGGGCCCAGTTGTTCTTGTCATCTTGTCCGCTGGGGGCATCGACATCTCTTTCGCTAAGAATAATACCAACATCAGAGCCATTATCTGGGCTGGATATCCCGGCGAAGAAGGTGGCCGTGCCATCGCCGATGTCCTATTCGGAAAATTCAACCCAGGTCAAAAAGATCAAATATGCCCTAACTTATCAATGCAGGGTGACAATTGAAATTAGGCCTAAGATTTTGTTGTCTCATTTCAGGAGGAAGGTTACCAGTGACATGGTATGAAGCCGACTACGTGAACAAGCTTCCAATGACATCAATGCCGCTCCGGCCAGTGGAAAGCCTCGGATATCCAGGAAGAACCTACAAATTCTACGATGGCCCCGTCGTCTATCCGTTCGGCTACGGCCTCAGCTACACCTATTTCATCCATACCCTAAATTCAGCCAAACGGTCCCTCACCGTCGATCTTGGCGACACGATACAATGCCGCGACATTGCCTACAACGATGACGCCTTCAAGCCCGACTGCGCCGCCGCCCTCGTGGACGACCTGACTTGCTCCGAGGAGATCGAGTTCCAAATGGAAGTTGAGAACACCGGCGACAAAGACGGGAGCCAGGTTTTGATGGTGTACTCGAAGCCGCCAAGTGGAATTTCTTCGACTCATATCAAGCAGGTGGTTGGGTTCAAGAGAGTGTTTCTGAGCGCTGGGGATAGCGAAACGGTAACGTTTAAGTTGAATGCCTGTAAGAGCTTGGGGCTAGTTGATTTTACTGGCTACAATCTGCTGCCGGCCGGTGGCCACACCATTGTCGTCGGAGATGGAGAGGTTTCTTTCCCTGTGGAGGTTAGCTTTAACAAGAATTAGGGTTTTGTTTATGTTAATTGGTTGTTGGGAGTAGGGTTTCTCTGTAAGGGGTTAGGTCAGATTTTTGAGTAGGCAATTAGGGACGAGAAGATGGTCGGTTTTGGGGATGTACGACCATTTTCTTTTCTTTGCAGGGAATAATGTTAATAGTTAATAATATTCTTTGGTTAGGATTTCTTGTTTTGTTTTGTTGAGATTGCAGTAAGAACTAACCAAATCAAATCCAGAACATCATCCTTAGGGAAACTAGAGGTCCTCCCAACATCAGCTTCTTCGAGCTAGAAGAAGGGAATCGTCACAAAAACATACAAAAAATCATTACATCTCCTTCGACACAACTGATTATGGTGTTTTGTAAATGACAAATTATTTTGAAATTAGCTTATATGTTCACTTTAACTTCAAAACTTCAGTCTAATAATTATTGTTTTTATAAAAAGTTAAAAATAACTATAGACTAAAAATGTACTAAAAAACTAATTATTAAAAATACTAAGGATACAGGCATGCCTTTTGATTCCTTACAAATTTGTATCCTAGCAGAAGTGAGCTTTTTGTACTAAGTAAGCTTGATTCAGTATACTGGCATGCCTTTGGTGGTTCGTGATTGAAAGTGGCCGATCATTGGAGGTAGTGATCGAAGTTGGTCAGTAGTTGAAATTTTTCATACAAATTAAGGAAAAATTAACCATTGAACACTCAAATTTATTTTTCTAAAAGTTTGTTTTAAGTGTTTTCAACCAAACTTATTTTTCCAAAAATCCAAATAGTATATATTTCAAAATGACTAATTATTCACTCAAATTCAATGAAAAAAAGAAAAAACTAATTTTTCCCCAGAGAAACCCAGAAAATTTTATTTGTAGGTAAATTCGGGGAATCCATGGTTTCTATTTATCGGATGTCCTATATATCGTATGAATGCTCTCAGAAACTCGAATATCAATTTTATTTGCACCTTCATAAATCAGTTTAGAAGTACCTCTTTTATCAATCGAATATTTTACCTCAACCAAAAAATCAATTTACATTTTCCAGACTAATCAAACAAAAAGATATTCTAATTTTGCCCGGTAGAGATGGGATAAAAAAAAGAAGGATATTTTAATTTTCTAAGCTAGATTCTCTGAAACCACAGGAATATTAAGAGACTTTTCAATATTTCCAAATACAGATGAGGAAGCCATTGATGGGGATTATGGAACAGATTGGCAATAGACGTTCAAAAGTACATGGCAGTCTTGAATCATAGATAACATTCTGCAAATATAACAAATGCCAATAGAAACGGCAGATCAATCCCTCAACATCTAGATACCGAAGTAAAACATGAATTAACATAGTTCAGGGGCCTGACAAGAAATCTTGGTTCCACAGTCACATCGTCTGCAAGCAGAAACTCGAAACAACATTTGGAAAAGCCGCTAATAATCTTTTGTGACATGAAACATTTTAACCTTTTTATTTTGTACTAGGTGGCAGGGAGAAACACAAGATATGAGATAATCCTTACGGAGTTCTACAGCTGATGCAACCAGATGGCATTACTTGTGCCTTAGCTCTCCAAGTTTCTGCACTTCATCCTTCAGAGATTTCAAGTATTTAACAGCTTCGTCCAGAACGGTGACTGTTGTCATTTGGTAACCACCAGGGAGAATCTCTCTCAGTTTTCTCACCATTTTCTTTACTTTCAACTGTTTCACATCACTGTCGCAGCTGCTTCCACTGCTTGACGACTTGTGGACAGGATTAAATGACTGTTTCTTCCTGGGTTTTGAACTATAAGAGGAGGATGAAGAATCAGGGGATCGATTGCCATAATTCAGATGAGACCTTGCAGTGCTGATCTCTTCATCTTCAGATCCATCAAGGTCTTCGTGATCTTCGTCTTCCAAGCTCAATAGTGCATCGATATCATCCAAATCCTCCATCAAAGGAGACGATATTTCTCTATCTTCATAATGCTCGTCATTGATGCAGAAGTTCTTTTGGATGTACTTTGAACACATATTCGCAGTAGGACCACTGAGTTGGTTGGCAATTGCAGGATGAAACATGATTTGGCTTCGATTGTCAGTGTGGTCAAAGATGATGAAATTTTGGGGACAAACTTCAGAAGGTTGAAACTCAACAGTATTGAAAGGTCCCAAGTTCTTTCTCCCAGGAGGCAAAACAGACAGAAAGGCAGATGACAGAGGAATCTGCATGTGATTATCATCCCCCTGGTTTGCTGTGGGACGCATTGCCTTCTTGAGGTAAAAGTTGAGGTCACTCTGCATGAAGTCCATATAAAAGAAACAAACAAACGGGAAACTCTCCAAACTTCAAGTTACCGTGTCTTCTCTCAGGAGAGCTTGCTATTATATTACGAAAATTAAAACAGGACGTTAACTAACGAGAAGACTACACAGCAACTCTATATGTTGCCATTTAAATTTAAGCAAGATCTTTATATCAAATTAAAGACAAACAGGAAAGAAATCTTTCATTTCTCCACTTCTAGCACAACTGGAGGCCAGTCCACCTAACTCCCCAATGTCCAAATGCTTTTTGCAATTCTATCCTACGTGACAGGCTTTAGCAACTGGCGAAAATACTCGGCCTGAAAGGAACAAATTGAAAGTCGTCAACAGCAGTAAACTTAAAGATGTCCTTTAGTAGTCTAACAACAGAAGCAGTAAAGACAATCAAATGATCACAGATAGTATTAGTTCATTCGATAATGTGCTTTAGGAATTCATCTATGGAAAAAAGGATTTGCCACAATAATTCAACAATTCACCAGTAACCAACTTTTTAAACTACAAATTTAATACAAATCCAGAACTCCGAAGGAGTGGCAACAGCTACAAAACAAAGTTACGCTTTGAGATACTGTAAACATAATCTTCAAAGAAGCTGAGAGAAGAAAGCAAAAAGCTTAACTTTGAGATGAAAAAATGCATATGTATGCTTAATATTTGGAAAATGTACTACAATACCTTAGTTTAACTATTAAACGATCAAAAGAAAGATATTTGAACTAAACACCAGTATCTACAATATTGTTGCAAGTAAAAACTCCTCTTGTCAATTTATTATTTATTAACTATAGCTACCTGGTGAAAGTCTGAAAAGAAAAACATAGGAGATAAGGTGCATGTACTTAGAAAATCAATTTCAACTCTAAAGTTGAAAGACATTTTTCGGATAAGTAAAGAGACAGCTAACAACATTAAATTTCATAAACTTCAAATGTGTGAAGTGTAACCACAAATAAAGCACCAGTGTAAAATTTGAAGATTGTGGATTACCTGACAAACTTGCATTACTTGGTAGTAGGCAATGATTCCAACACTCATGTTAACTTTCCCAATTTCCT
This sequence comes from Citrullus colocynthis, assembly GCA_031780015.1. NCBI lineage: Eukaryota > Viridiplantae > Streptophyta > Magnoliopsida > Cucurbitales > Cucurbitaceae > Citrullus > Citrullus colocynthis. Next base: position 741,871 of record QLSR01000364.1, read on the forward strand.
CGACAGCTCTGTTTCTCTTTCCCGTTATACCAATGCACATTCTCACTCCTCCAACCAGTAATATAAAAGTGAAACAACCGCAAAAGTAAGATAGACCAACAAACTCAATGTTTGAATTGCCCCCTGCACACAACCAGCAAATAGCCTAAGAACTTCCTAAATTTCGCAAGTGCACAATAATAATATTAACAAATACACAAAACCAGTCATATTTTTCCATGAGCGATCAGTAAAATGATCACTAAACCTTCCAAAACAGAAAAAGTTAAATCCAGCAGAGCCCATGAAATTCCTATCATTGGCAAGTGAATACAAGGCCTGTGAATGATCATTGTTTCAACAAACCAAAAAGAAAAACATTCTTCCTCCAAGACAGCTTCTCAGACGTCTAATTCGTATGGTGTTAATCAACATAATTGTATTCGTTCCAGAAATCTCACCAATCCAAAACAAATTACAGAATGACACGAAAGAAGACCACCAAGCGAACACACTTGCTGCTGTAGTTCACCAAGGAGGATGTCCACGGCATCTTGATTCTATTCTCCAATTCCACTTAATAAAAGACGAATCCAATCCTAAACTGAAGGGTAAAGCAAGAAAAAGAGAAACATTAAGTACAATTTAACAAATGTAACAAACACGAACTCTCTACTAATCAGCAAGCGTATCTAGACAGAACACCCCATGACCAAAACCAAGACAGTTAAGTGTAATAACGTTAAGCAAACAACGTCTGTATGCATAATTACAGTTTAAAAGATGAAAGTACTCTCTAATCTAGGTTAGACGTTCTCCCCTGAACAGAACCTGACCGACTATCGAAATCATTCACTTTACCTAATTTTCTCGGTATCAAACATGAGACTAAAAGGAATCCACCTACAGAATATCCCAAAAACACAGAGAAAAACATAGCAGATCTACGAGATCAAAATCAATAACACAGTAATTTTAAGTTAAATTTAGGAAAACAATACCGAAAGCGAACCCCAGACACCAATAATAATTACAGTAAGAACGAACAAAAATAGCAGAACAATAAACTCTAGGAAGTACAAATCACTCGGAAATTAAGTTCTCCCAGTACGCATCCAGCAATTAAGAGAACCCGAAAAAAAAATCAAACGTGCCCTAGCTCCATAACAGCAAGCTAAAAGAAACGGAAAGACAAACAAGTTTCCTCAAAAAATGAAACAAAAAGTTTCACCCACGTGAATTCCAGAGTTGAATCAGGCAGAAAAACGAAGACGATCGGACGATTCTTCGTAAGAGTTCGGTAGATCAGTGCCCAGATTTGGTCTGCAAGCTAAAGATCTGGCAGGAAGATGAGAGAGAGAGAGAGAGAGAGAGAGGGTAGGGGTAAGAGAGTATTTAATAAATTTTAGTTGGGTTTTTGTTGGAATCTGTGCATCATGTATTGAGACAGACAATAGTCAAACCCAGAGAGCTGAGAGCCGTTGGATCGAAATGATTTCCGTATATTATGGGATGCTACTACAACCGTTGGATCAAGCACGCGTGATCAGATGGAGCAGTGGGGTCCACAGAGTTTGACAAATGCGTATCGTGAAAACAACTCCTCGTGTGGGGATTTTAAGAAAGGAGGGAGGAAAAAATAATTTAAAAACTAATTTTGGTTTTGACTATGCTCTAATCCCTCTGTAATTATGATTTAGTAGGTTTGGTGTCTTAACAATATGTAATTATTTTTTACCTCGTTAAGGTTGAACCAGCCGCTATTAATCAAATTGCTGTTGATGATATTTACGTTATAACAAGGTGGTTGGAACCTATCTTCTTTTCGTTTACCTCTCATGTTAGGAACATGGTTGCTCCATGTGTAGTCTATTTTCTTGCTGGCTTTGCAAATTTTTTTGTCCTCCTTTAATCTTTAAATTCAAATGTTGGGAGAAGTGGAGCTCTTGACTTTTTGAATTGAGATGTAGATATTATAAATGCTCACTTGTTTTTTTTTTTTTTTTCTTTCTTAAGTCGTATATATTCATTTTTAAAGAAAATTACAAATCATCATTTTTTTTCTGAGGCATTTAAAGTAATTTTGCTTTGTTTTCAACTAAACGTATTCTTACAAAAGATAAAAGTTACAGGATTTTGTACTACTATTATGTCAAATAATAAAGATGTCAAAATTTATACTAATATTGACACATTTGTGCAGTTAAATTAAGTACAAAAATTTAGTCTTCAATAGAATGATAATTTGATATACATGCATTTTCTGAAGTAAAAGATTTAATCTCTTGCTCTCATAATTATTACTAAAAAATAATACTCAAATAATAATATATTCTTAGTCAAACGCATGTAGTAATGAGAATACAAACATCTAAATTTTTAATTATAAAGATAATGTATGAATCATATGGTAAACTATGTATGCATATTAGATGGTTTTGAAAAGAAAAATAATATTAATAATAAACGTGGGCCTAGATGGCTATTATGGTAAATAGCCCAATTCTAAGTATGGGAATTTGGAGTAAGTTTAATTATACTATCGAGATATGAGTGATATAAGTTTTTATACTATCGAGATATGAGTCATACGACTAAAGTCATTTTTTGATGGGTAAGTAATTGGAAAAAATTATAATACTATAGATTTCACGAAATTTTTAAATATTGTTTTTATGACGAAGAATTAATTGGAGTAGATACCATAGATTGAACACTTTACCTCTTAGTCATTTATAAAAACTACGTCTCTTTTTTATCGTTAGGTCAACTCATGAGGGTTCATATACACTGTTTTTTTAGATTTGGTTTCGTTTCAAAATTTATAGTTTGTTTTTAGGAAAATTAGATAAGATGGCAAAATATGATATATAGTGAAAAACGAGAATAATAAGATTAATGGCAAAACACATACATGACACGTGTGTAATTTTTTCATTATACATATTTTGCTCTTCGTTGATTCGTATGACCGGAATATTAATCTATAATAATCGATAAACAAATACAGTATACTTGAGGAAATTGTTGGATGACCATATTAATCATATTATACCTAACAGATTCAATTTCATAACTAAAATATCAGCGCCGAATTTCGCTCTCTTTTTTAATTCAAATCTACTTTTAATATTCAAAATAGATTTTCATAACACTTTATCAATTAATTCAAAATATTTTTCTCCCCATATTTTTAGTTTGAGATTATTTTTATTATCAAATTACATTTTTATCTTAGTAATCAACAATATTTTAAATTTTTGGTCAAGGATATTTCGTATTTTGATCACATCTTAATGGTTTCCATTATTTTATATATATTTCGATCAAATTTGTTGTATATTTTTCATATTTCATTTTAATGGTTTATATCATTGATATATTATTATATTATTATGCTTTTTTTTAGAGTTTTCGATATATATTTACGATCTCAACAATAGTGGGTGTTATCTACAACTAAATAAGTATTTTCTTTTGGTTTATAGTATTTTCTTTTGGTTTTCTTTTTTATATTATTATATTATTATGTTTTTTTCTTAGAGTTTTCGATATATATTTACGGTCTCAAAAATAGTGGGTGTTATCTACAACTAAATAAGTATTTTATTTTGATTTATAGTATTTGCTTTTGGTTTTCTTCTTAAGGTGTTGTTTTTTAAATGACTTTACAATGAATTAGACTCTTGTTTGGTGGTAGATGGGATGAAAAGTCACGTTATCACGATTTTCGAGTGATTCATCCTTCCAACAATTTGTTTTAATATATTAAAGACAAGCTTTTTCCTCTAGCAATCTATGTATATCTCGGTTGACAATGTACATGGATGATTCCAATAGTTCGAATCTGATTAGGATGGTTGAAGACAAGGATATTTCGTGGTTGATGACAATTTTATCTAACTCTCCAGAATGATTTATGTGTAGTGGTCGATCACGTCTCTTCTAGTAATACGATTTTTGGAAACACAATGTATTTTAATAATGAGTTAGCAGTAACAAGATCTTTCTCCCCCAACCTTCTGAACGTATTTTTGAAATTATTGATTCTAAAGATTTTGAGTCATCAATTTGGTATTTCCATTATAGAATGTTCACTCGAGTAAGTCTGTATTGAATAAAGTCTATATTTCTGAACGGCTAGGGTGATTTACTTTTGCTCTTTTCTACCCAAATGTGGTTTGTAAAAATTCTAATTTATTTTGATCTGAAATATTTGTTTTTGTTTTGTATTATTTTCTTTTAATTAAAACATTGTTTAGCGTGATGATAATTACTTGTAAGTGGGATAAGACGTTTGTCATGCATAATGCATCGTATAGCGTTATAATTACGTGGATAGAATGTATTTCTGGTTTTTGAAAAGGTTTTGAAACCTTCTACCTCCCTCTTTTTTAACGTTACTCATATGGGGCTTATTGAAGATAATTTTGGCAATTTGTACTTATTATCTTTAATTATTTAATTATGTTTGCTATTTTAACCATTTAGAAATATTTTTACTATTTTTATAAACTAAACCTTAATTTTTCTCATTTGTTTTTAAATGTAATAATCTGCTAATTGTTTACATATTTTTTCTTATTTAGTTTATAGTAACGGGCCATTTTGGTCCATTATTTTAGTAGAAAAATATTTGATTTTTTTGTTTACCTACTTTTAGCGAACGAAGTTTAATTAGCTATTTTTTAAAATAGGTACTTAATAGTTAATTGGTCTAGTTACCTATACGTTGCCATATCGACACTCGTGGGCTTCGAAGATCAACATCGCCCCACTGACTTCTGTTAACGAAACAGTGAAGGGAAATGGTGAGGAAGAGCTACAACGAAAACGACCACAACAATAAATAAATAAAACCTAAAAATTAGATGTATTCGGAATTATGTATGGCTATTTTCTTTTAGTAAAATGTAAAATAAGGGAGGGAGATTCGAATCGTAAATCTTTTGGTCCTTAACCTATGTTGTTTAGTTGATGTTCGCTTTGGTGCAAAGAGAAACTTTTTTATTCTTGATATATACTCATATACATAGTCGATACTCACTAGTCTCAAATGTATTAATTTTATATATATATATATATATATATAAGACTCCATATCTATGCTTTCACTGTGATTTACTAACCTCAAAATTTATGCATTTTTAAACCATTTGAATTTTTTTTTTTTTTTTTGAATTTGTCAAATATTTAAATGTTTCATCTAAATCCTAGATAAAAGAACAATCTTCTTTTATTTATTTTATGTTATTAATAACAAAGTAATTCCCCGATGTTTTTTTTCTTGTTAAACTATCAATTTACCATTTTTATTGCAATCCTAATTGTCTAGTATGGCTTTTGAATGAAAAAAACATCTACAATAAATTCAAAGTTTATGATTGTGATGGCAAGGCAAAAACATCTACGAGAAATATATATATTTTTTTTTCCTTTTTTTTAGCAAAGTTGAGTTGAAAAAAAGTTGTCCATACACTAACTTCCAGCTTCTAATTTAAAATAATAAAATCTAATAAGAATCGCAACTTGCAATTTAATGGATGACATGAAGTTTTATACACCCTTGGTTTTTCAACATGGGATTTTTAACATTGCAAACTTTTATAAGTGACACCTTCGCATGTTAGTTTATGGGTTCCAACGGTAGGTTGCTAGAAAATTTATCTTGAGCATATTTGAGATTACCATAAATTATGACAAAGTTTGGAGAGAAATAGAGGCAGCTCTAACTCCATGAGGGGATGTATTGAGAGAAACCATGTATAAGAACTGAATAAAACACTAGCAAACTAATTACAACTTGTTAATTGGATAAAAATAATTACAATACAAACATTATATATAATAATAATATTCGAACTCAAAATTAAGTCAAAATAAGTAACAAGGCCTAAAAATTGAAATAACCAAAAACCTCAATACAATGATCACCTCAACATGATACAGTAATTAATGTCCGTAGAACAACAACCTCGGACTATTCGGATCTGCCAACATTTCTGGATACTTGCTTTCAACTAAACTCAAGACAAAAGGAGGAAAGAAAAGAACTCTTCAAATTGAATTGAAATACTCAAAATAAAGCAAGGTAGGACAGAAGTAAAATCAAATCAAATAAAAATAACAATTGAAACATACGTTAATTACTTAACAAATTCAAATACAACTCATCAAATGATTAAGTGCAAATTTAATTTTCACATGAATTTATTATATATATAATCCATTTTTATACTATAATTCAATTTCTTTAACGTTATTTTTTGTAAAGTCCAATAGTATGTACTCATTTCTACTTTTGCCGTCTAACTGAAAGAAAAAAAGCTAGGTATTTACTTGCTTAAATTATTTACTTTATGCTTTATATATAAATGGTGGCCTATATATATATTCTTGTTAAGTTTATATAGTTTTATTTTGTTTGGAATTGCTATTTCTATTAATTTTTTATTTAATTTATATTTAGGAGATTGAATAGGGGAACTTGTAAAAGAATAAGACATTTTCTAGAATCAAAGACTATTGAAATAAGATTTCAAATTTTAGACTTTTAAGACTCTTTCTATAAGAATTTACATAATTGCCCTTCTGGAAAATCAAGTCTTACTCTCAATTTCTCTCATCTCCTTGGGGGAAATTGTAGAAAATACGACACTTAAAAGGGATTAAGGACTTTTGGGACATGTAGAGACATTTAAGGCTTTTTTAGGGTCACCTCGCAGAGAGAGGAAAAAAATAATAATAATAAAAAAAATATAAAAAAAGCAGCCGAAGACTTTGGATGAAAATTTACATAAGTTTCCTTTTGAAAAATCCAATCCCAAAATCGAGTTTCTCCCCGCCCGCCTTGTCGGCAAAACAACAACAATAATAATAATTTTGAGTTTTATTTCAATTTAATTCATAACTTTCAAAATTAATTTAGATTCACAATGCTAATGTTTATTAGTTAATTAAAAAAAAAGTTCTTTTAAATGATAAAATTATTGAAAAATATTTACACATAATAGCAAAATATCATAGTCTATATGCGATAGACCGCAATAGACTATGTCTATTATGACGTAGGTAGACACAAATATGTCTATTATGACATAGATAAATATAAATAGTAGTTTATTGCAAATAGGTAATTAAATTTTTCTATATTCGTAAATATTTTTGTTTATTTTTCTATATTTGAAATCAACCTAAAAATAATTATATTTAATTAATTTTCACTAATTTTACATAAATATTAAAATTATTTTTAAAATTCCACTCCATAATTTTTTTAGGTTAATTAATCGAAAAGTTAACACAAAAAACTAGAGTGAGCATTACAGAAAATTTAGGAATAAAGGTTATATATATTTTAAGAACAGACGTGCCAGGAAATTAAATTCGAAATTTATGGGTAAAAGTGTGATATTTGATCTTTAGTTTTAATTTTTAAAAATTAAGCTTATAAACATTACTTTCACACACTTCAGTTATATGTTTTTGTTATCCGTAGGTTTCAACATTTTGTGTTATCTACTTTCTACTATTGTTTTAAAAAATCAAGCCAAGTTTTGGAAATCAACAAAACAGTTTTAAAAAAACTGTGCTTGTTTTTAGGATTTGATTAAAAATTAAAGTGTTTCTTTAATAAAGATGAAAATTGTAATTAAAATTTTGGTTCAAAACAAACATAAATTAAAAAACTTAAACTAAAAATGAAGGCTCTGTTTGGTTTTTTTGTTTTTGAAAATTAAGCCTATTTCATTCACATTTCTTTCCCTGATTTGCATATTTCTTAAGTACAATGATTGAATTGTAAGCCAAATTCCAAAAACAAAAACAAACTTTTAAAAACTACTTTTTTAAGTTTTCAAATTTGGCTTGGTCTTTTAAACCATTGTTAAAAACTAGACAACCAAAAAAGAAATTTGGCGATGAAAATAATGTCTATAGGCTTAATTTAAAAAAAAAAACAAAAAACGAATTGGTTATCATAAATGTTTTCTAACTAAATCTAATTATTGTATTATCAAATTCGACCTAAAACTTGTTACTTTTTATTAAAGTGGATGAAAATACATGTAAGAAAAAAACTAAAACATAATATAAGAGTATCTTAAAAAAAAAAAAAACATAATGCAAGAGACCAATGGTAGGTTTGGAATAGTTTTTTAAGTGTTTAATTTAAAAAATAAGTCATTTTAAAAGAAAAACAATTATTTGACAACCATTTAAAATAGATTTTAAAAGTCATTAGTGTATTTATTTTCAACCCTTTTTATTATGAAGGTTGAAATAAAAATGAATTTTTAAAAATATTTATTTTTTTAAGTTAATTCCAATCCTAAATTAATTTCTTTAAATAATAGGAAGAGTTAAAACTAAAAGCTTATTTCTCCTAATTAAACACACGCGCGGGAATGTGGAGCCCTCCCACTCCCCTAATGACGTCCAAAATTATCGTTTTTGTTTTTGCAGTCCATAATTGTTATCGTATCGTCGGAAAATGAGTCGAATTGAAAACCTTTAACGGAATTTGCAGCCATGTCGCAATCATCGTCGTGGAAAGTCCATCAATTTCTTCATTGCCCTGCTGCAACTGCAAGGCGACAAACTCTTCAATGGAATCGTCAAACTCCAGCAGTTCGCAAAATTTCAAAATTTGGCCGCTTCTTTGCAATTTGCTTCCACTCTCCATTCATTCACTGAAATCCGCGGTTCACATACAACCAAGTGATGTGCCTACTTGTAGATTAAAAAGCATGACCGACCTCTTGATGATTTGGATTTACTTGTTTTTTAGACGTATTTTAAATTAAAATATATATATTTGAAATATAGGTTATGCATGTGGATTAATATTTTATCATAGGTTATTTTATTAGATTGGACTGTGATCTATCTAATTAAAGGTATGAATTTAATGGGTAGAAACCTATTCTAGATTGATTAGGGTTTAATGAAAACCCTAATTAACACCTTACGCTATGGTTTCCAACCCACAAAAACAATAAGCTAGTCTCGAGAGAGATCCCAATAAGGCATTTAGAGTTTTAGTTGAAGAAAACAATGGAGTCGATATGTTATTTATTCTTGCCAATATGGCATGAATGATCCTAAGATCAATCCATTCAATATAGATTTAAATTAATTATGCTAATATTACTTTAATAGGAGCAATGTCAAGTCAGCTTGGATTTTTCTGTGTAAGTCCGATAATCGTCAACTTTCTGTATTTCAGTGGTTTCAAAGTTCATATTCTATTTCTCTTGTATCTTTGTGGTCATTGATTGATTCTGCTGAGCTATCCTTGTGACCTTTGTGATACTCCACGAGTCAGATTTTTGTTTCGTTATAGTATATAAATGTAAACTTAAGAAGAGTCTGCATAGAGAGAGCGAGGGAGAGTAGTACTTCAGGAAACGGTAACAATGGCTTCTAGCGTCAGTTTAGCCATTTTCATGATAGCTAGTTTTGTTCTAGTAAGGGTTCTGTCTACCCAACACCAATCCGCCATGGAAGTTGAATTGGAAGCCTTGAAGGCCTTCAAGAGTTGCATCCAGTTCGATCCATTGGGAGCACTTGCACATTGGACGGACCGTAATCCCCACTGCAATTGGTCTGGCATTATATGTGACCCTGATTCCAAAAGGGTAATTTCGATTACTTTGATTGATCAGCAGCTTGAAGGCGAGATTTCTCCATTTATTGGGAACCTCTCAGCTCTCCAGGTTCTTGATTTAACTCAGAATTCGTTTACCGGGCAGATTCCAGGTGAATTGGGTTCGTGTTCCAACCTTTCTCAGCTCACTCTTTACAGAAACTTTCTTTCAGGTCACATTCCACTCCAGTTGGGAAACCTTGGGTTCCTGCAAGATGTTGATTTGGGAAATAACTTCTTAAAGGGAAGCATTCCTGATAGCATTTGCAATTGCACAAACTTGTTAGCATTTGGTGTAATATTTAATAATCTCACGGGAAGAATCCCATCAAACATAGGAAACTTAGTCGATCTTCAAATTCTGGTTGCATACGCCAACAAGCTTGAAGGTTCCATTCCCATCTCTATTGGCAAACTAGGTGCACTGCAAACTCTAGATCTTAGCCAGAACAACTTGTCTGGGAATATACCAATGGAGATTGGGAATTTGTTGAATTTGGAGTATATTTCATTGTTTGAGAATGCTTTGGCTGGGAAAATTCCTGAGGAGATAGGTAAATGTGAGAAGCTTCTTTCTTTGGAACTATACAACAATAAGTTCAGTGGTCCAATTCCTTCACAATTAGGCTCTCTGATTCACTTACAAACCATGCGTCTGTATACAAATAGATTAAATTCCACTATACCACAATCTCTCTTACAGTTGAAAGGTTTAACCCATTTGCTTCTCTCAGAGAACGAGTTAAGTGGAACTGTATCTTCTGATATTGGATCTTTGAGATCATTGCAGGTTTTGACTCTTCACTCGAATAGATTTTTCGGGGTGATTCCTTTGTCCTTGACAAACTTGTCAAACCTCACACATTTGTCTCTGAGCTTCAATTTTTTCACTGGTGAGATTCCGTCCAATTTAGGTCTGCTTTATAATCTGAAGAGATTGACATTGAGCAGCAATCTCCTAGCAGGTTCAATTCCATCTAGTATTATCAATTGCACCCAGCTTTCTATAATTGATCTTTCATTCAATAGGCTGACAGGAAAAATACCTATGGGATACGGGAAGTTGCAGAATCTTACTTCCCTCTTGCTTGGATCAAATAGAATTTTTGGTGAAATCCCAGATGACTTATTTAATTGCTCATCCCTTGAGGTTGTAGACCTGGCTCTAAACAATTTCACTGGATTATTAAAATCCAGTATCGGCAAGCTTTCCAATATTCGAGTTTTCAGAGCTGCATCAAATTCATTTTCTGGGGAAATTCCAGGTGACATTGGCAACTTAAGCAGGCTCAACACTTTAGTACTTGCAGAAAATAAATTTGCAGGTCAAATTCCTGGGGAATTGTCTAAGCTTTCTCTTCTTCAAGCTCTTTCTTTGCATGACAATGCATTGGAAGGAAGGATTCCTGAAAAAATATTTCATCTGAAACAACTGGTTCATCTTCATCTGCAGAACAACAAGTTCATAGGTCCAATTCCAGATGCCATCTCAAGACTAGAGTTTCTTTCGTCTTTGGACCTTCATGGAAACATGCTTAATGGATCAGTTCCTAAAAGTATGAGGAATCTTCATCGACTTGTGATGTTAGATCTGTCCCGCAACCATCTATCTGGATCAATTCCTGGGGTTTTAATCTCAGGTATGAAAGATATGCAACTGTACATGAGCTTGTCATACAATTTCCTGGTAGGAGCTATTCCAGCTGAGCTTGGGTTGTTGCAAATGATACAATCCATTGACTTCTCAAACAACAATCTCACTGGGATTATTCCAGCCACGATCGGAGGTTGTAGAAATTTGTTCTTTCTTGATCTGTCAGGAAATCATCTTTCCGGTATGCTTCCAGGTAAAGCTTTTACCGGAATGAATATGCTCATGAGCTTGAACCTTTCAAGGAACAAAATAGCTGGTGAAATCCCAGGAGAGTTAGCAAATCTGGAGCACTTGTACTATTTGGACCTTTCTCAGAACCAGTTCAATGGCAGAATCCCTCAAAAACTTTCAGCTCTGAAGTATGTTAACCTTTCCTTTAATCAACTAGAAGGTCCTGTTCCAGACACCGGAATATTTCAAAAGATAAATGCTTCAAGCTTGATTGGAAATCCTGCTCTTTGTGGATCCAAGTCCTTCGCTCCTTGTGGAAAGAAGTATTTGCGACATCTATCAAAAAAGACCTTACTAATTCTCATAACCCTTGGATCTATTATTGTAGTCTTAGCTATAATTTTCTTAATTCTAGGCCTCAACCGATATCGTAAGCTTGAGAAATCTAAAAGTATTGAAAATCCTGAACCATCATTGGATTATGCATGTACCCTTAAGAGGTTTGATAAGAAGGATATGGAGATTGCAACAGAATACTTCAGCGATGAAAACATTCTAGGTTCCAGTACTTTAAGCACTGTCTACCGGGGTCAATTAGACAACGGACAGATTGTAGCTGTAAAAAGATTGAATTTGCAATACTTTTCTGCCGAATCAGATGATTACTTCAGTAGAGAAATCAAGATTCTTTGTCAACTTAGACATAGAAATTTGGTGAAAGTACTCGGATATGCTTGGGAAAGCCAGAAGCTGAAGGCTATTGTGCTTGAATACATGGAAAATGGGAACTTGGATAGAATAATACATAACCCTGGAACAGATCAAATGAGTTGTTCATTGTCAAAGAGGGTTGATATTTGTGTTTCTGTTGCTAGTGGGATGCAATACCTGCATCATGGATATGATTTTCCCATCATTCACTGTGACTTGAAACCTTCAAACATCCTTCTTGATGGAGACTGGGTAGCCCATGTGAGTGATTTTGGAACTGCTAGAGTGTTGGGGGTGCAAAGCCAAGACACAAGCAGCATTTCCTCTTCAGCAGCTTTTGAAGGCAGTATCGGATATTTGGCTCCAGGTACTACTTTAAAGTTCATTTTTATATTATAAGGTATATTATAAGGTTTACACTATTAATCCACATGCAAAAATCTTACAATCAATCACATAACTGGCATTCCATATCTCATGCATTTCGGTATAAGCCAACATGGGGATTCAACAATGACTTGCATTGTATAAAACTAATTTTTTTTGTAAAATATTTGTATCCGATCCCTTATTATCAGAGTTTGCATACATGGGGAAAGTGACAACAAAAGTAGATGTGTTCAGTTTTGGTGTAATACTGATGGAATTTCTGACAAAGAAGAGGCCAACTGCCACCATTGAAGCTCATGGACTCCCAATCAGCTTGCAGCAACTGGTAGAGAGAGCTCTAGCAAATGGAAAGGAAGAACTTAGTCAAGTTTTGGATCCTGTGCTGGTCTTGAATGATTCAAAGGAGCAAGGGAGGTTAGAAGAACTGCTCAAATTAGCACTAAGCTGTACCGCCCCAAATCCTGATAATAGACCTGACATGAATTTAATTCTGCCTATCCTTCTGAAGTTGCGCAGAGATGAATAGTAGATTTAAGTGTACAAGCATTAGTACTAACAATTGTTCTCTCTTTTATTGTCTTTTTCATAAATGAGTTACGAGTCAAGCTTGACAAATTTTAGTTATAAACTTGTGTCTAATGATCATTATGCTCTTGTAAGTTCTTAGTTAATGCATTTATATTTATAAAACTGATTCCTAGAGTTTTAAGTCTATACGCATCATTCCAGGATCGACAATTTATATTGGTGCATAAGACTCTAGTCTCTAGTGCTCATCCTTTCATTAAATAGATAATCTCTTTGTTATTACTGAAAAATCAGAATGAAATCCATTCAAATCAAACACTCAATTGTTCAAACCCGAAATTTACACCACCATCAATGATTTAACCAAACACAAGTTCCTTTCTCGCTCTCTCAATCCTAAGACTCACTTTCCGGGAACAAAGTTTGTGGCATAGGCCCAAGCATTGTTGTTGACTGGGTCAGAAAGGTGGTCAGCCAAATTCTCCAATGGACCCTTTCCAGTAACAATGGCTTGAACAAAGAATCCAAACATGGAGAACATGGCCAACCTTCCATTCTTGAGCTCCTTAACCTTCAATTCAGCGAAGGCCTCTGGGTCATCAGCCAGACCCAATGGGTCGAAGCTTCCACCTGGGTAGATGGGGTCAGTCACCTCCCCGAGCGGGCCGCCGGCAATACGGTAGCCCTCGACGGCGCCCATCAACACAACCTGAGTGGCCCAGATGGCCAAAATGCTCTGTGCGTGGATCAAGCTGGGGTTTCCCAAGTAGTCAAGCCCTCCCTCGCTGAAGATCTGAGATCCAGCCTTGAACCACACAGCCTCACCAAACTTCACACCATTGCGGGACAAAAGCTCAGGGAAGACACAGCCCAAAGCTCCAAGCATGGCCCATCTGGAGTGGATCACTTCGAGCTCACGGTTCTTGGCGAAGGTCTCGGGATCGGCTGAAAGTCCAGCAGTGTCCCAGCCGTAGTCACCAGGGAACTCTCCGGTCAAGTAGGAAGGTGGCTCACCGGAGAATGGGCCCAAGTACTTGACACGGTCGGGGCCGTACCATGGGCTGCCGGAGGAAACTTGCTTGGTGACAGTTTTCCTCATGCTGACTCTTCCATTGCCCTGAATTTCAGGGGTGTTGGGGGAGAGCTTCACGGCCTTGCCTGCCAGAGATGGGGAGGAGAGAGCCATTGTAGAAGCAGCCATTGTTGGAGCTGTATTGAGCTTTGTGATTGATGGTGGAATGTATTCGTGGTGGGAAAGAAATGGGTGGGTTTGGTGAGTTTAAATAGTGGACAAAGAGAATAGATTCTTATCCATTGGTATCTGTATCTTCAATCTTATTGGAGTTCAAAGATTTTTCCTTTGTTTTAATGCATGCCCACATGGCTCTTTCTCATCCACCAACTCCTTCAGATTCATATTGGTGTACAGTGAATCTAACGTTTAGATAGATTGTCTATTTCTTAGATGAAAATTCATTTATGTGGCTGGAAAATTGAAGAGTGAAGCATAGCAGCCATTTGGGTGGTTAGTGGGGATTTTCCCTTTTCAAGTGCTGAGAGGTTTTGGTAGCTATAGATAGATATTTTCGTTAGAATTTGATGTGATGTATATTTTTCTTTTGGGAGGTTAAAGTTTGCTACTAGTCTTAAAATGAACAGAAATTGATTACTTCCTACAATTCCTTCGAGGAACTGTAAGCCTATATTAATAGGAATTGGGTTGCTTCCAAAAAAAAAAAAAAAAAAAAAAAAAAAAAA
>QLSR01000364.1:757049-783881 GCA_031780015.1 Citrullus colocynthis
AAAAAAAAAAAAAAAAAAAAAAAACAAAAACGAAGACCAAATAATTAATTTTGTTGACTTCATAAAAGTTGAGAACTCTAATCATGTTGTCTTCTACGAGGAATATTCATTGCCAAATACAAAAAGAGAAGATGCGGAAGAAACATTTTTTTGAACAATTATTACAAATTAATGTCTCCAACCTGAAATTCATCATCTCTACAGTAATAAAAATTAGATTAGTCTAAGTATCTTGGTATTTTTTTTCTTCTTGGGTTAAATTATGAGATTTGTGTCTAATTAGTTTTTAAACTTTATAAATGTCTATAAGTTTTTTAACACTAAAAATATCTAATAGCTTCATAAAATTCCAATCATGTGTCGTATATGTTTATGAAATCTTTGAAATTTTAAAAAATTTAGTTGATAGATATAAATTTTAATTTTTCTATAAAAAAAAGATATAAAATTTAATTTTATGTCTAATAAAATCCCAAGTTAATTTTGTTTCCTTGAATTTTTTAGATATAGTGAATAGGTTAAGGATTTATTAGACATGAAATAAAAATTTCAAGGATTTATCGGACAAAAAGTTATAAGTTTAAGAAATTATTGGCCACTCTTGAAAGTTTATAAACTTATGAGATGCAAAATTGAAAGTTCTTAGATATATTAGACATTTTTAAAATTTATGAATTGATATAAACTTAAAAAGTTCAAGTACTGAACTTGTACTTCATTTTTTTTTTAATACAAACAAAACAGAAGCAAAACGAGCTAGGGCTTTTCATTTAAAAAAATGTCTTAAAGTCAAAACCGAAAATATTTCAGCAAATATGGCTTTATCATGTAATTAAAGAAAAATGTTACAATGTAGTATTCACTACCTAACACATCCATGAATAACTTATTTAACAGGAGAGACACGTTAGGGGTTTAATTACAAAAACACTGGCAATCATAAAACCCTTATAAGTATGAAGATGAATTCGAACTAAAATCACAACATTACTCATTTACACAAATGCACAAGAAGCAAAGTATTATTATTCTATATCGAAAGCCTCATAGTTATCCACAAATCAGCATAGGGCAAGTGTATATCAAATTCTCAAAGGATAGAGGAGCTATCAACAACACAGATGTCAAAATTTGATTGGAAGAAAAATGAGCCATGGAGTTGCCTAAGATTTCTAGGAGTAAGTGGCTCCAAGGAAGCCACCTCTGGAGTAAGGAAATCAACCAAAGAAATTATTTCAACCAATAAGAAAGCTGATAATGATTTCCCTGGATAAGGACCCTTCTCCCAAATCCAAGTATATTATGCTCATCATTCCTCTTCGTCAAATTCATCCACCAGCCTCTTCACTTCATTTCATACCCATTTCAAATTCCTTCTGAATCATTCCAATGGCTGCCTCTACAATGGCTCTCTCCTCCCCATCTCTGGCCGGCAAGGCCGTGAAGCTCTCCCCCAACGCCCCTGAAATTCAGGGCAATGGAAGAGTCAGCATGAGGAAAACTGTCACCAAGCAAGTTTCCTCCGGCAGCCCATGGTACGGCCCCGACCGTGTCAAGTACTTGGGCCCATTCTCCGGTGAGCCACCGTCCTACTTGACCGGAGAGTTCCCTGGTGACTACGGCTGGGACACTGCTGGACTTTCAGCCGATCCCGAGACCTTCGCCAAGAACCGTGAGCTCGAAGTGATCCACTCCAGATGGGCCATGCTTGGAGCTTTGGGCTGTGTCTTCCCTGAGCTTTTGTCCCGCAATGGTGTGAAGTTTGGTGAGGCTGTGTGGTTCAAGGCTGGATCTCAGATCTTCAGCGAGGGAGGGCTTGACTACTTGGGAAACCCCAGCTTGATCCACGCACAGAGCATTTTGGCCATCTGGGCCACTCAGGTTGTGTTGATGGGCGCCGTCGAGGGCTACCGTATTGCCGGCGGCCCGCTCGGGGAGGTGACTGACCCCATCTACCCAGGTGGAAGCTTCGACCCATTGGGTCTGGCTGATGACCCAGAGGCCTTCGCTGAACTGAAGGTTAAGGAGCTCAAGAATGGAAGGTTGGCCATGTTCTCCATGTTTGGATTCTTTGTTCAAGCCATTGTTACTGGAAAGGGTCCATTGGAGAATTTGGCTGACCACCTTGCTGATCCAGTCAACAACAATGCCTGGGCCTATGCCACAAACTTTGTTCCTGGAAAGTGAGAAATATGTAGAGAAAGAGAGACTAAAGAGAGTTTCTATGGTGTTGAATCACTATTTGTGGTGTACTGTACATTAGTTTAAAATGAATGAAGTGCTTTTGTATGAAATTTTGGGTTGCTAATTGTGGTTGTTCAACCATTTCTTCTGATTTAATTCTTGCCGATTGAAAATGTTCAAGAGTGGATCATTACGCTATCACTTAAAAGAATAATTCAAATACAAACAGAAATTTTATTAAGGAACAAAATTACGCCTTTGATTATTCAATATCAACTAACATGGCATAACTCAACATGTTTAAACATATGCAACCACATTTGTTGATGAACTCAAGAAAAAAACCAGTATTAACAAAAATATGGTGCTGAAGGGGATAATATGTAATCTAATTATTTTACTCACCGATATTATACTGGGAAATAAAAACTCAACCAAATAATGAGAAAAATGCTCGTGCAGGTCAAATTGAACAGAAGGAAGATATTCCAATAGTCAAATTAAAGATTGCGAGTATAATACTAATATACAAAATATTATTTACATATCAAGAAAAAATGGCAGGTTTCCCGTGGCCTTATAGCAAGAAAGCTGATCGATGAATATGATTTAGCGCCATTGCCATTATGATATCAAGCAACAGCTCTTTCCATTCTGTAAAAGGGGCGATGAAATGTCCCGTCCAGTGTCCAAAAATATGATGTGATCAATTGACCAATTCAGAGGTTTCATGGTAGCATATGCATAGCATAAAACCATGGATGAGCCACCAAATTGGTCTAAACTTCAGTTTCCAATGAGAATCAAATTTGATTATATTCCACCACAATTGCTCAGGCACTCTCACATGGATTGCCCAGAAAGAACATAAAAAAAGAAGTATTAGTTTCCTTACGCACGACCTGCGGCAACCGCTCTTGCTCGTGCTACTGACTTTGAATAGAGTTCCTCATACTGCGCAGCTGAAGTTTCCCAGCTGAAATCTACGTTCATGACCTTCTGAACCAGCTGCTGCCAGCTAGCTGGGTTATTTAAGTAGTGGCTAAAGGCACGTTCTAGTGCATTATTCAACCCCTGTAAAAATAAATATGAGTTATCAAGGGTGAAGGGTCGTATGACGAGAGAATGCTCACTCAAGTTCGTTTTCTGTTGTGGTACCTGTTCATCAGCAGTTAAGAATGTGTATCCATTTTGAAGCTCGGTAGGAATTGTTTCATCGTCGATGTCAAAGACACTACATGACGAACATTGAATCATTAAAACGCAAAAAATCCAGAAGAAATAAACTCAAATAAGTAGAGATTTTACAAGATAAGGTTGAGCACCTGTCATTTAGCCCGCCGGTTTTTCGTACAATAGGAATCGAACCGTATCGCATTGCAATCATCTAAAACAGAAAAAAAAAAGTTGAAGGTACCAAAGTTGATAATGCCTCGTTGTCACATTCTAATTTGGTCAATGTATTATTTGCCAAAGCAACACAAACGACTACGATGTATTATATATCATATTTGAGTGGCCAGCCATTCATTATTCACTGGCCCTTGTGTCAAACCCTCCTCTTTGTTTCTGGTTAAAAATAAGCTCAAACTAGGCCACATATGCAACCCTTTACCTGAGTGAGGCCACATGGCTCGAAGATAGATGGTATTATCAACATATCAGATCCAGCATAAATCCAATGAGATAGAGACTCATCATAAGCCAACACCAACCGAATTTGGTCATGACTCTGAAAATGATTCGCAATCTCCTCAAATTCCCTCTGCGTGGACAAAAATGCAGTCGTTATAAGAATGGCGTAAAAGGGCATTAATTACATGAGTGCATGAAAATCAAATAGAAAGGGCAACGTTGTGTGAAGGTCAGCTAAAAAAATCTCGAATGACAAAGAAACCAGCAGAAAGATTATCAAAGTTCTTGCAGGGGAAAACAATAAACAGAAAAATAATTTTACTGAATTTTTTGTACGAGGCACATAAGTTAAGCAGATAACCTGAATGTGAGGAACTGGGCTTGAACCCAGAAGAATAAACTGTCCTCCCAGCTCCAACGTTCTGTATATTGCGTACCTGATAAGATGTATACCCTTCTGAGGCACCAATCTTGTTATGCAACCCACCTAATGCAAAACAAATATTTGAATTAAATCCACCAAAATTCCAACTTCATTATGCATCCTACGTCACTGCTACCATTTCATGGAAAACCAGAAATGAAACCTGAGTGCAGATTAGTTATCACATCTCAACTACTAAACTATTTCAATAATATTGTCCTGGGTTGGTGAGTTAAATTATAAATAGGCTACGCTGCATGTGAGGCAGATTGGCAATATACATTCAGAAATGGTCATAAAATGGTGAGCCAAATACAATTGGTAGCAACGGTAATCAAATAATTAGCTAAATTTCCAAAAGGGTGAAGTGAAGCTCCAGTTTACCCAACACTAGGGAAAAAGATAATCACGATGCACATAACATGTGAATATGACGTACTGTTATGTCAGTCTCAATGTAGAAAATGAAAGAACAATTAAATCCAAGATTGAACACAAAACAAAAGGGAATTACAAAATATTTGAAAACAGAAAGCACCAATCACATGATACAATGTCTCAAAAAATGTAATTAGCATAGGTTTTCTTTTATAGATATATATTCGTGAGTGTCTAGGCCAGCTTACTAGAGGTTTTTTGACATTAGATGACAGGCCCAGATGCCTTCTTATAGCGTCTTTATTTACTGCCTTTCCCTGAAGATCATTTGCATTATATTGGACTTTGATAAATGAATCGGTAGTAGGATTCCACACATCAGTATCAATTCCATTGAGAATGCCAAAGAACTTTTTCGAATGAAAATTAAGTGTTGAGTGAAGACCATGCCCTCCCTGTAACCCATAAGGACGTCAATCTCAGTGCCTCAGAAGACTAACAACATTAAAACAAAAGACAATTTTGTACGCCTTATGATAGTTAGGCAAAAACCATAGCAGTGAACTGATAAAATCTGTGATTGTCATGGGCATCCTAAAATTTCTGTTTATATGAGGTATCTTTAACGCAAATCATACCTCAGCTCTCCGCACCTCTTGAGCATAGGTAGGTGATACTGTTGTGACAACATTAGAGAACACAACTGCCCCCTGGAAAACAGTGTCAATTAGAAAAGTTCCGCAATAAATAAAGAGATAGGACAGTCTGTGAACACTATACCTTAACAGGATTGACCCTTTCATGAGAAGAATTATCCTGTAATCTGTCTTGTCTGTTTAGCTGGTCGACATCAAGACCACAAGAAGCCAAATCTGAAGCAGGGGCAGTTCCCTGATACTCAAAGTTGTGGCAAGTAAAACATATTCTTGCAGAATTCAATCCTTTCGGGTAATACAAATCCCAATATAGTGGTGCCTGAGAAAGCAATTAAAGTCAGTTGCCAAAAGACAGAATGATTAACAGACATTAAAAGTCGTACAATGAATGCAGTTTGCCAATCATGGCAATGTATTATATCAGGTCTCTTGCCAGCCCGAAGAAGCAACTCAAGTGCAGCACGGCTGAAATATGAAAAACGTTTGAAGTCGTCATGCTCCCCATAATATTGAGCCCTCCAGAAGAACTTATCAGGGTGATGAGGTTCAATAAAGTAAACAGGAAGACCTGCAGAAATTAAATTGACACATATTTTCTTTTAAAAAAATTAACAAATAAAAATTTAGACAAAGGATAAAAATTGACCTTCAACAGTCCCAACCCATATCTTATTTTTGAACAGCCGCCCATCAAAGTAGGACTCGAGTACCACATCCAGAAGCTGTAAAGCAATGAAAGTACCATAAAATATTAATAAAACACCAAAATAGTACATTAGCAACTGTTATTCCTTCATTAGTTTCATATATCTCAATCATAGGCATACCCTTAAATCTTTAATACGACTGTACTCCATGCAATCATATTTAGGAAGAACAATTTCCACAAGATGCCCTCTCCTTTGCAGCGCTTTGCTGAGACCAGTGATGACGTCACCCAAACCACCAACCTTCAAAAGAAATGTCATTCCTTAAACTACTTTACTCTTAACATTAAAAAAAAACAAAAAAACCAATTTAAAAGATTTGGGGTTTCATTTGCACATGCTCAGTACATCTGAACCACAAATAGAAAACAAAGTGCAAAAACAACTTCGATAAAACATAAATAAAGATTTCATGCGTTTTAAAAGCCTTCCCCCCTTGAGAAAATCGATACTGTATTTTGCAATTACTTCAATGCATAAATAAAGAATTTCTAAGGTTCATCTTTGTTCTCAAGTTTGGAAAATCGCATCGTAGTTTGCTAAAACCTAAGAGTTATACAACTCACCTTAGCCACTGGTGCCATTTCTGCTGCAATGTGGATGACATAGAGTCCTGAACTAAAGATAACAAGAATACTGATTAAACAACAATTTATTTTTTCTTTTAAGTAAATAGAAATAAACAACAGTTTCTTCTGAAGCAATTTATTCTAAGTTACAGTTATTGTACCGTTTTGGAGAAGATGTCAAATTAAGAAACAAAGCCACAGCCTCAAGTTCATTTTTTTCCTTGCAAGCCATATAAGCATCATAAATGCGTGCATCCCTCTTCCATGTCATCTCTTTCAACAGTTTAGCATCATCACTCGATATCTTTTCCTCAAGTAACCAACCATCTATCAATAGCAATAGACGGCTCCAAAACTCCAAAGGCATATCATTTACAGGCTCATCTATAGCTGTTTTCTTGCTTGCTTCTTTGATAGTATCCAGTGTATCTTGAAACTCCTTCACAGATTCCTGATATAATTTGATATAAGACTGTAATTCCTCATCAGAACTTTGAAGGCGATCCTCCAATAGATCTATCTTTTGTTGCATTAGTTCATTGTCTTGCTGCAACTTTTCAGAAGATAATTTGAAGATGTTAGCTTCTTCAAGGGACTCTTCCAATTTCTCAACCTTTTCTTGGAGCTCTTGGTTTTGTTGCAAAACAAAAATACCTTGATCTGCCTGCTTGGTTGCCTTATCTAGCAAAACTTGCAAGTCTTCCACCCTCTTCCTCAAGTCCATACATTCAGCGTTCAGGGCAGATAATTCTAAACCATCTTCCAGAGAGGTTGACAGCTTAGACTCCAAGTCTTTGAGCGAAGACTCCAAAACTGAGCGTTCTTTTTCCAAAAATGCCAGATGTTGATCAGCATTCTTAGCATTACTCAACTCTTCCTTGAGTGTATGTATATCATTCTTCAGGATAGCATTTTCTGATCTCAGTAAATGAAGCTCTTTAGTAAGAGAATCAATAGGAACATTGGTCAGATTTCCATGCAGACCTTGGTTGCTCTCTTCGAATTTGTCTTCCAACAGTTCCACGTGTACCTTCTCTTGGGCAGCCACTTCAATTCGAGCATCAGTTTCTGCCAATCTCATTTCCAAGCCATTGATCTCTCTATGCAATTCCTCCTTCTCAGCAAGGATTTTCTCAAGATCTTTGAGGGCGCGAACCCGGGCTTGGTTAAGTAGAAGGATATCTGTAAGATAACCACAATTTCATACAGTAGGTTAAGGGCATAGCCAAATAAAAGCTTTTGAGATTATAAGGGAAAAAAAGAACCCACTTTTCTCTGCATTTTTTATCATCCCAATCAAATCTTCGAGTTGTACGCCTTTCTTCAGCCCTTCAGTGTCAACTTTCCTGGTCTGAAATTTCAGAAGACTCACATTCAATTGTCTGCTTCAGTTATCAAATGTCCAGACAAGACAATAAATGAAAGTATTTATAGGAGAACCCATAGGAACAATGTTCTGATTTCCATGCAGCAAACCAATCAAGGTCGCTCTGTTCAGTACCACTACCACCATTGAAATTCAGCTGCTTCTGTAACTTTCCAGGTGGTTTTCAAGCAGTTCCATTTGTACCTTCTCCTGGGCAGCAACCTCAATTTGAAATCAGTTTCTGCCAATTTCATTTCCAAGCATTCATCTCTCTCTGCAATTCCTCAGCAAGGGTTTTTCAGGATCTGCAAGGCAATGAACTCAGGCTTGGTTGAAACTGAAAAAAATTTCAGAACCGATGCTTGAATTAAAGTTGCTGCACAGGAGAAGGTACAAGGGGAACTGTTGGAAGAAAAATCAGAAAAATTCCCCATGTTGCTATTGAACAGAGTGACCCAGGTATGCAGGGAAATCAAAAGGTTCTCCTGCTGATTCTCTTATCCAGGACCTTCATTTGTTAAGTTCAGAAAATGTTGCCAATGTTATGTCCTTTGAAAATAAGATATTGATAAGAAATAAAAGAATTTAACTTATACAAACATGGAAATGAAAAGTTCATCTGGTCTTTACTCCCCTCAAGGTTCTTGTAATCCATAACATAATGAATTGAGTTTCTCGTAGAACTGCTTTCTCAAAATAACCTAATCAAGAAGTATTACGTTGGAATCTTATATTACTTCCTAATGAAATCAATCTATGCTCAAGATTCTTTTTCCCTTAAGGTTGTTCACTCTCTCTTGCATCAATTCCGTTGGAAGATCAAAGATGTAAACATGACAACATACATCAGCAAGTGCAGTTACTTTACCGAAGGTTCAATTTCACCAGGAGCAGTCATACCACTTACTTCTTTCTCAGTGTTATGCTGCAAAGCTGAGCTAGTGTTGAAAACAACACTAGACAAGCTCTCCTGATTCAAAATTGGAACTCCCTCCACCACATTTTCAGTGCCAGAGTCCTCATCATCATTTGGATTGAAATCAGCATGCACTGACAGATGTTCATAGGAAGCTTTCTTCAAATGTTTCCTCTTGCGCCGAGAACTGTACAGAATTTATATGCTATTAATTGAATATAGAATGTCCAAGAAGCTAGGAAAGCCTTGTATCTATCGCAACATACAGACGAACACAAGATAAGTCAATTGTTCTTTCTCATCTCATCAATAAAAAGTTGTTTCTTATATATATATATAGCAGCTCTAGTTTGAGGTAGGAGAAATGCTCGGTGCCATCACCTTTTTTGTTTTTATGTTCACATAGGAGCTTACTTTATAGAAAATTTGTACTTATTCACCTTCCCCGATACAGTGTGAACGCTGAAGTGGTTAGTTACTGGATAGTTAAGCTGTTTGTTAGGCCTAACCAGTTAGTATACTAGCTGTTAATTCGCTATTTGGTTAGCTAGGCATCTGTTAGTTGCACCACTAATATATATACCAGTGTTTAGGTTCTAAAAGGCATATTCTTCTCATCAACAAGTCACATTTAGGGTTTACACCAAATTGACACTAGGGCAACCCTCATGAGAGAGCTTGATGGTTGGAAAAAGGATAACCACCTTTGGAAGAGAGACAATTCAATCCGGTAGGGAGTCTAAAGTGGAAGCGGAACTCCACCAAAATCTGCAAACCTTTTCCTCACCAAGATCATCAACTAGACGTTGCTGAAAAAGTTGAATGTATAATGGGTACAATGGATAGATAGTTGGATCAACTAGTTTTAAATCTTATTAATGTACACAGTCGATGAGAGCAAACAAAAAGTACTGATAATAATCTTCATCAAGAACTATGAGAATGACCTATACCAACAAGGTGACACCAACAACCAACCCCAAGAAAGGGATAAGGACCGTAGTGAGGTGGTCTCTTGTTCATTTTCATGTTTCCTTGTGGGCCTCAGTTTCGAAGGTACTTTGTAACTATTCTATAGGCATTAATTTTGCAAAGTTGAAGACTGGAGTCCCTTCCTATAAGGGAGGGTTTTTGTGGGTTGGGTGTTTTTTGTATGCCCACGTATTCTTTCATTATTTCTCAATGAAAGTAGTTATTCTTAAAATAATAATAATAATAATAAATAAATAAATAAATTAATTAATTAATTAAAAAGAAGACTACTCTCAACATGCCCCCTCAACAATGGTGAACCAAAAAAAGGCACTATCTTGAGAAGGCATGTTGAGGATCCCACATTGAGAAGATGAAAGGACTTCACAGTCTCTAAAATATACACAGATTACTCCTCCCATTATAATTGGTTTTGAGATGAAACCTCATGTTTCATCTAATACTAACAAGACACCATGCCACATGCACAAGTAACTGAACCAAATAAAAGAAGCAGGTTGGTATCCCAAAATCCAAACTCAATATGGTCCAACTACATATGCTCCCCCCGGAGATTACTAATGCCTTGACTATTTTAACTATGCTCAGGTTAGCGTCTTTCTAACCTTATACATGTTATGCTACATCAAGTCCTCAAGATAGTTCATAATACACCCATTATCATATTATGGGTTACTGGAATTAAGAAGACTTTTTAGGCCGTTCATCGAGCCTTACACTTCCGAAGTTATAATGACTAAATCATTATAGGAGGAGGAAAAAAAAGTACATTAACCAAAACATCAGAAGAACTAATAAACAAGAGCTGGAAATGCATTGTGCTTTGTACTTTTTTCTTTCATAATAATAATAAAAAAAAAATACTCTCTACGTAAGATAATAAGAAATTTTCACGTGTGCAGCTCCCCCGAGACTTTAAAAATCTAAAAGACGTGTTATCTTACAAAAATGTAAAATCTAACTAGAATTTTGACCGATTGTTTCAAGCTTCCAGTTCTTCTGGATTGCTAACGTGGTTCGATGACAATGGTGGAAGGGAAGCACCCTATATGGCAAGAGTCCAGTAGCCGAACTTCTTTTAGTAATATATTGGAAAGCATTCTGGTTTTTAGTTATGTGATATTAGTTTTCATTGTCCATGAAGACCACAATTACAAAGAAACTAATGACAAGGACAACCAGAGGAGACTTCTCCAATTGATTTGAATTAGAAATAGGAAAAAAAAGAAAAGGAATAACTCAATTACAGAAACTATTTGACTGGGAACTCCGCCTACAGATTATAAAGCATACAATAGCTAACCGATGATGTCTCCCAATTTCTCACTATTCAATATGTAATTCATAATACTAAATTCAAAAACATCAATTCCGTTAACAGCCTGTTAATTATCATAACATTTGCAAAATTTTAAAAAATAAACAAGAGTTAAGAATAAGAAAGTACTTTCAGATAAACGAGACGCGAAATCTAGGTAAATTAGCAAACAAAACTATAATGAAAATCAAGAATCCATTCAGAGTCGAGAGGAAATCCAGTGGAAATGGATAAACGAGATACAACGAAGTGACGAATCCTAACCTCCAACAAATTACAGACGTCCAAATCAATAAGAAACAAGATTAAGTAGCAAACGAGATTGAAAACAACACCTGAGACGGCGAGGTCGCATTTTACACGAAGCATTAAGCAAGCAACGAGAAGAGTAAGGAAACTGGGGATTATCCAATAGTTTTCCACTCAAAGAACCAAAGCCAGAGCTGAGAAACAACGTCGAGAGCTTCATTGCCATTACGCTCAAACTTCCATTAACCGAAAGCTCTCTCTGCTATCTCAAAGTCTCAATACCATTGAATCTTCAAAGAAAGATAGAAATATCAAACAATTGCTTCGCCTATACTTCATTTCCATAGAGCTCGCATATCGAGGAAATATCTGATCATTCAGAGTTGCGATAGAGAGATCCGGCAGTTCGGCGTGAGTTCAGTTCGTTCCATTTCAACTTCCAATGAATCACAGCGAGAAACTTGAGAAAGCGAGAAAGTGCACAAAAATGTACATAGCACGTATACGCACACGTGAGAAAAAGAAACCAGCCTATCGCACGTGCGACCAACCCAAAAGCCAAAACAATATAAAGTATCTACGTCCCATCACAGACCTTATCTCGATCCAACGGTCGTGATGCGCTGTGTTAGATCTTTTTAAAGCGAGCGGTAAGCATTTAAAATTTGGACAATTTGGAAAATATATCATTTCTAATTTGAGATGATGATAAAATTTTTCACCTGTTTATACAGTGAAGTCACAATTAAAGTATTTCGAAATTTATATATATATATATATTTGTTAAAATAGGTAATTAAGCAGAAAGGGTAGAATTTCATAAAATTAGTATCAAATAAACTGTATGATTTAATTATGGCTGATTTAGTAAATTCAGTAAATCAAATTTAGCAAATAAGAGACATTTAATTACTTAGAACAAACAGCAAAATGATTTACTTAATTTCCTGTTTGCAGGTTGGTGGTTTTTATCAATTAATTTATACAGAAAGTATTAAAGTTTAATTCGCTTGTAATAGTTTAAACATACATAGGCACCTCATGTTCTACCATTTAGTGAGGTATTGCAAAAATGAATTCTTTACGTTCAACGAAGTTATCAGTCAGTAAAATAAAGAGTTCCACCTGCAATAGAAAAATTTTCGTGGATTTACAGCCAGCAAATAACCTTGATTGAAAAAAGACCACCATTCATCTTATCCAAAAACGAAACTAACAAAAGGTAAATTGTCATTGGCTTAACTTAGCGATCGCTGAATATAATATAGTGATCGCTAACAAATGATGATGATCTCGTACCTATGAAAAGCGATCGCCTACCCCTTTTGTAAGCGATTGCTTGGTTGGTAATCTCTAACGAAAGGGTACCCGATCACTTACCCCCAATGGTTCGTGATTGCATACCTAATTTGCAATTACTAACCACATGACTAAATTTATAAGGTCAGTAGTAGATTCATGTCGACCAGCCAGTAGGTTAAAGTGGCATCCTAGGGGAGTTAAGGTGCCAATGAAATACTAGAGATGGTAAAGTAATAGAGATGAGATATTTGCCTCTAAAGATCCTAAACTCACCATATTCTTGCTTGCAAGAGAGAGAAATAAATGAAAATGATGAATGCATTAGAAATAATAAAGTTCAGCCAATCATCAGATAACACATCTTATGCACAGGAACCATCATTTTCTTCACTCATTTGAGGGAGGGGATGGGATAACAAAAGAATGAAATGATACATGATGACAATATTACAAAACTTTTTCCTGTAAAAATTAAAGGCTCTATGAAACTTCAAGGGAGACATAATTGGCAACTAACTCATCCACCTTGGAAGCAACTGAGGGTTTTTTCCCCCTCCTTGTTTTCATTATCTATCTGCAGCAATAGCAATGTCCCTCCAATAAGTCTTCCCTTTTGGTCGAAAAGCAAAAATTCAATATAATTCCTTTCTATATGTCTTCAGTCTTCATTCACTAGTTTGACCTGTAAAACTAATCAACAATACCAAGCCCACATCACGACCAGCCGATACGCAATTTATTAATAAAAACTTGCTGAATATGGAGTTTGATAAATCCCTAATATTAGACATATGACGTTGTGATAATCATCAGTATTGAAAAATCCAAATCCCAACCCTTCTGGATTTTAGAGTAAAGGAGGACGCATCTTAGAAAATGGGCTTACCATTTAATGAGGGATGAGAAGAACAACCAACGAGATGCAATATAAACATACAGAAATTCCAGCTCCAGCAAGGAAATTATGCAACAACCGTCTATTATCTTTTGTAGGTACAAAAGTTGTCTTTAGTGTATTGGTTAACTCAAAAATCCGGAGGGAGACCTACAAAAAAGAAAGAGTATAAATAGTGAAGTTCCATCACAAGTGTTTTATCTTTTATCGACGACCAATGTTGGCCCTCCAGGATAAGATTTTAGACTGAGAACGTTCTTACTATGACATAGATAGCAGTAGTAAGCATGAAGTTGAGCATCGGGTATTCTGGAATGATTGAGAGAAGCCACTTTGGCTGTCCATTAGACACATTCGATCTGTACACCACAAGCATAAATTAGACTGCAACTACAATAACTAAATACAAAATATTCCTCAGAACTTATCACTCGATATTATTTCTTTTAATATCTGTGGTACCATAAGCAGGAAATTTCAAAGTTCAATAACAATTTACAAACTTGAAGATATAATGAAAAAGTCACCACGTACATTTTTCTATAAGCTATAACCAAAAAACGAATTTATCCGTTCAATAAGTTGATTTTTTAAAACAAACAAAACAAAGTATGGTTTCAGGTTTTCAGCAGTATGGTAGTGACTTCTTGAATGCATGAAATTAAGAATTTATGAACAAATGTCAATTATATGTGATAACAAGTTGAAGGTAAAATTATAAAAGAACAATTCATATTTCCCAGGATTTAATGAAAATTATAGACTTCGGTGAAAAAAGTGAATGACAGAGTAATTATAGAATCATCTTAAGGCGGTACCTCAACCATATATGGAACTGTGAAATATACGTCTCCAATGTTATCTTGCCAAGCCACCTAACAACACAAATGATCAACACAATGAACATGCAAAAATGAGAACTAATGCAATCGACTCTAAGCTTTATAGTCGACAGAGAAAAGAGAAAATACATACGCAAAGAGGGTCAAAGAGTAGCTTCGCAATTGCTGAGTAAAGTTTCGCAAGCAAATGTAAACACTGGAACCACATAAAGCAAACGAAACATTAAGATAGTGGCAATCTCAATGCAACCCAAATTCAATCTTTGCAAGGCATCATGGGAGGATAAAAATGACTATAGTATTGATTAATGTAAATACATTTTTTTTTATTTAAAAAAAAAAAAACTCACGTTATGGGAATCCATGACGTGTAGGGATGATATTTATTGTAAGTCACCTTGTCCAGCTTGTAAATGCACTCGTACCACATATAACCAGCCTAGTCATGGAAATCAGAATAAGATCTATTGTACTGAAAGTACGAAAACAGACAATCAAACCTATGCAGGTAAAAGCACTCCAAATTATGCCACTTACTACTACAGACACAGTAACAATGCTTGTCTTGATTGAAATTCTCTTCCTTGTTTCAGCTTCCTCCAATCTCTCCATCCATTTTTCAACCTGGAATTCAAGAACATTCAGAAGTCAGTTTCTGAAGGACCCAAACCAAGACAACAAGATCCATGAAACTCTGATGTATCAAACGTTTACTAATTTACATTGGGGTGATAATATGCATATATCATGCCGATGATCCATATATAACGATCTAGACCGGATCTAAAATGCCACTCATGCAGTCTAGGGAGATCAACTTTGGCAGGATCAGTATACCCTGTCAATAAAAAGAGAAGAAAAGAATAGAAAATTTGTTATACTTCACAGTCAGATCAGCAGATTAAGTGGCACTTTGCAACAAAATTTGTCTTTGAATGCCAAATTAACCGTATTCCATATGTTACACAATTCACTAAAATTTTTTTTTCTTTTTAATATCTATGAGTGTCCAAGCCAACTTTAAATCCTAGGTACAATTCACAAGATAAACTTACATTAAAACACAAAAATACCAGTTAACCAACCCAAATATGGAAAGGGAAAACGTGTTTTGGGCAATTGTTTTTCTTTTTCCCTTTAGCGACTTCTCAGAAATAACCTATTTCTATTTTTATTTCCCCAAAAGAATGAGGCTATCATACTTTTCAAAATCATGGATTTATGAATAGTAATTTCAATGTGCGCAAACAACAATTTTTGCATGCTATTCAATTACAAGTCTCTGGAAATTACTTTAAAAACAAAAACAGGAAACTACATTCAGAACAGCTTTACACTTGATGTCTATCATATTAGTACCTGCACACCCTATTAATTTACACACCATGAATTGAAAATATAGAGCACGTTACATAGAAACTAATTTCATCTGTTGAAGCATAAAAATAATAAAAATAAAAAAGGAACTAACCTAAAAGGAACGTAAATGGACTCCAGATTATGTCAAAAACTCCAGGAATTTCCCAAACTGCAATAACCACAAGGAAGCAAGCAAGAATCTTTGAAATCATAACTGATCTTATCTCATTGTACTTGTTAAAGATTCCAAGGGCTCCATAAACCATGAGAGTAAAAAGTGTATGCATTGGACAGATGTAGTACAGCATGTAGTCATTGCTAAGAACAATACAGCAAAAAGCGACAAAGAAATTTAGCCGCCACATCATCTGCATCACAAATTAGAAAAAGTCAAGAACTGCTGGTATCCTGAGAGTTCAGGGTGGAAGTTCCAGAAAAACTTGATTGGTAAAACAATTACGGCAGTGCTGGTTTTTTCCAGAAAAAAGAAGAGAGAGAGAAGGAAAATCACCTGAGCAAAGCGCGCCAAGCTAAAATCCTTTCTAATATAATAGTAGGAGAAGTTTCCAAATCCAGTCATCCACACATAAGCAGCAATAAATACCCGTATAGCATTATAAATTTCTGTTGCAGCGAAATAATGGTACATTAAAAATAGAACCTGCAATAACCAAAAAAAAATGTGTGAAGGCAATCACAATGTTGAGAAGCACAATAGACTGATTGACATGTACAATTAATACAAAGCAGAGCAATCAGCACGTCAATGCCCAGACACAAGGTTACTTCAAATCAGACAAATATGGAAGTTCTAAGTCCTGTAATTACAACAAAGAACCAATTGAGTTAGATTACATGATAACTTCTCTTTGGAATATATCATTTTCTTTTTCCATGGCGGGGAAATTTCCCTTCAAGACATACCTATTCTTGACATTGTGACCTAAAAGATCCCAACACCACATCTATCTTATAAAAATAAAAATAAAAACTATACCAAAATTGTCCTTACAAAAGTTGAAGCATTGTACAGAAGACATGAAAATAACCAGATTAATCATCCTGCAGTTTTCATTTTTTGTATACTTATAGGGTCTAGAAGAATATAGCTCATTCAGAAAAAGGAAGAATGCAACTTCAGTTAAGGCCAGAAATACATCTTTTGACAGCTACAACTGCTTAAGAAATGACAAAGAACCAATGACAAATAAAACTTAAATTTGCACCATGGTTTCATAAAGTCGTGTTTGTAAAGAACTTGCCTGCATCCACCCTTTCCATTCCTCTGTTTGATGCCGATTTAGGTAAAGTATTGCCTTTCCAGAAAATGCTGATTTATCATTGTGTTTCTTCAAAGACGTCATTGCAGAAACAATGATGAGAAGGATATAGAGAAAGAGGAAGAGATCCCGATTGTAATTCTGCTCAAGACAAAATCATCGATAATTAGCTTGCCAAACTAAACTCCATCAAGAGCATCTATCAATAAGTATGTTCAGATTTCTTTCTTGTTCTCAAAGAAACGCAGTAACGTGAGCAACCTGTCAGTTATATTATATGGATATATAAAAGAACAAAGGATGGAAGGGAGAAGACAATATAAGAAGGACCAAGAAAGAATTGAAAAGCCAAGCCACAATAATTAATCTGAAAGAGTTTATACAGAACATTTAGTCTGAGCTTATGGAAGTTGGAAAATATAAAGCATAGAAGCTTACATCACTATACCAGTACAAACAAAGGTATGGTGGCACCTCCTTAATTTAAACTACCAGAACAATATTTAGATTGCCACATAGAATGGAGTTTTGAATAATATCCAGAAATTGGCATCCATAGGACAAGGGGTAAGATCAAGAGCAAGTACCTTCTTAGAATCTCCCAGTATATTTGTGCGGTCACATATGTAGAAATAGACAAGAATTGCCCCAAATTCAGACCTACAAGTGATGCAACGAGTATGTGGTTGTAAGCTACCAGTTTTTGTATCATTACCTGTCAAATGCTTAATTAACAACTTACAATGCTCTCAATGTAGCCCGGTTTTCCAGCAGGAAGGACTCATCCAATGTCAAAAACCTAAATTATAAATGTTTGAGAAGGATGGTCTTTGAAGGGTGTGTGAGAAAGAGAGAAAGCAATATAGCAGGAAATAGGAAATGACCTAATTAAGTTTGTTTTAATTGATGAACTATGCAACTTTGCAGAGGCTGATCTTGCAAGGCCTCCTTCCAGAAGAGCAGCCTCATCATCTTTAACTTTATCCCCTTTCTCCTCAGCCAATTCAACAAGATTGTTGTCTGAATGACTGTAATCAAAGAAAGCACCAAATTCGGAGCCTCACGACCAGAAGACTCAATAAAAGCAGTAGATCTAACAAATGCATTAGCCTACTCATTCAATAAATTCAAATTTGGGGACAAAGAAAGAACGAAATTCCAGCTCAGCATTTCAAGAATAAGCGAACCAATTTATATAACCATTCATGGGGACATCAAAGAAAATTACTCACACTTTAGAAAGAGGTGGAGACCTCTGATACTCTAGAAACTCTGAATATACCCAGGCAACAAAAATTGGAATCACGCCCAGCAAAAAAGAAACCTGAAACATAACAATAACTTTTGATATCACTAACAAAAGCAAGTGTCGCATTCAAAAAAAATTAATAACAAACATAAACATATGGAGAGGACGTGGATTTCTTTCGTTGTATGTTCATGTTGCGTAGTTAGCAGTGATTCCATAACTAGTTTTTCTGCATGTGGCATCTAAACTAATTTTCACGCCAACTTCGATATAGAAACATTAATTTCATTTGTGAGTTGAAGAAATTAAGCAGAGACTTCCCACTAATCAAAAAGTCGAAGCTAAGACTGCAAAGTCTCGAACATTATTATTACCACCAACTCGGCCCGTAAACACAATAAATACTTCCCCGTCCGGTAAAATTAATAACTATCATACCATATATGGGCAATTACACAACTAAGCAGCGCCCCGAAATATCGAACTCAAAGTTCATTCAGAGTAGAGAAGCAAAACTCCTCAACGATCAATCTACTCAACAACGAAGTAATTAAAGAAGATTGCATGCGATAAATTATACCTGGCCGGGCTTGATTCCCTCCAAATCCTCCATTAAAGATCCCTGATAAAACCTGCCAAATTCAAATTGATCACAAAAGGAATCCATCGCCTTATATAGAATTATAAAAAAAAATCCAGACTCCAAAATAGCAAAAAAATTCAGAAAAAAGACCCAGAAATGGAAATGCAGATCGAGAATGTCACGTACCACAAATACACAAGCGTAATCAGATAGAGAAACGAAAGGCTAGCACATCTGGGATAAAATTAGAGAGAAAAAGAAACCCTAGTTGGGTAGTTGGGCAAAGATCGAAATCCAAAACTCCCCGTGATATAGAAGAAGAGGAAACAGAAGAAGGGGAAAAAAGAGAAGAGAATGAATGCCTTTGCTTGAAGATTGAGTAAAATGTTGGAGGGTGGGTCGTTCTCCACTGATCTTTTAGGCCCCAAGAAGTCGATAATGGGTCGTAATTGTTGTTGTTGAGACGGTAGTTCTGCAGTGGGTCGCTTGTTGTTTTCACTGTTCCACAGATCTTGTGATCGCCATTCCCGATTTGGTTCCGGTAAGACGACAATTTATACAGTTAGGAAATTTTATAATGCTTCCCATTTTCCAAAGCTCACCGGCGAATCGACGTTTTTGTTTATCTTTTTTTAAAAAAAAATTATTTGTTCCGGCTGCAGATTGATAAGTTATTAATGCGACTTGAGAAGAAAGTGACAATTGATAAAACGAAATTTTATGAGCAAATTTTACATTTTTGGTTTTTTGCTTCGTCACCTTTTGGTTTGAGATTTTTATTATTATTTCGTTTTTAATGTTTTAGATATCATTTTCTAAAAAAATGCTTGCAAGTGAAGTAGGAACGAGGAAGAAAATTGCCCGACTTTCTCTTCAATTTTAAAAATGATAAAAAATAAAAGAAAACTAGACTTAACTATTTCATTTTTTGTTTTTTATTTATGAAAATTAAGTCGATGTTTTTCATCATTTTTTATATTAATTTGCATATTTTTTTAAATATAATGGTTAAATTCTTAGTCAAATTTTAAAAGATATAGCCCCTTTTGGTAATCATTTTTTTTTAAATTAAGTCTATAAATATTACTTAAAATCTCGTCTTTTATTGTCTAGCTTTACTAATAGTTTAAAAAACTAAGTCAAGTTTTGAAAACTAAAAATATTAGTTTCTAAAGTTTTGTTTGTGTTTTTTGAATTTAGCTAAAAATTCAACCATTATACTTCAGAAATGTGCAAATCATTATAAGAAATGTGAAGGAGATAAACTTAATTTTAAAAAACCAAAACCAAAAAACAAAATAGTTACCAAACCGGATCTTAGAGTTATTGTTTCCTATAATTTACTTCTTTCATTTAGGGTTGGAATATTAGGTAAATAAAAAAACTTAGAGCAAATATCAATTTATATCTCTAAAGTGTAGTGATTGTGTCAATTTAAACTCTAGACTAATAATTGTATTAGCTTAAACTTTAAATTTTTTTGTAAGTGTATCAGTTTATGTCTAATTTAAGTCAATCAAACTATTAAATTTTCATAAGCTCTTGAATTTAGGCCCTCGCTACAATTATGTTTGAAAATCATCCTTTCATTAATTCTCAAACATGTAGAGACTTCTTCAAATGTCAGGTTTATAAAATAGATAATTATAGTAAATGCATGAAGATTTCTAACAAAAAAAAAATCTAAATTGATTTATTTATGAAAGTTTAGGGTTTTAATTGGTAGAATTATCAGTTTCTTTTTTCAACCAAACGTAATAGAGTGCATAAACTGAGACACTTACAAAAAAAAATCAAGGTTTAAATTGATATAATTCTTAAAGTTTAGGGATGTGTTATAAAAGTTAATGTGTTTAACTTGATACGTGTTAAATTTCAAAATTGGTCTATAGTTTGAGAAAATTAAAATTTAGTTCGTGTTTTATAATTAAAATGGAACGTGTCAATTTATACAACCTTAAGAGGTTGTATCATTTTAAACCCTAAATTAATAATTGTATCAATTTAAACCTTAAACGTTTGTAAGTGTATCAATTTACATCATCCATTACATTGCATTTGGAAAAATTTATATGAAGCTTATAATTGTATCAATTAAACTCCTCAACTTTCATGAATGAGTCAATTTTAGTCTCTTCGACAAAATTTCATTTGAAAAATAGTTCATCCATTTACTCTTATCATCCATTTTGTAAGTCTGACATTTGAAGAAGTTTATACATGTTAAAGAGTTTAAATCGATTGGTTTATGAAAATTTAGGAGTTTAATTTACTCAAATTGTAAGTTTCATACGATAATGGTCGAGCAAATTCTAGAGAAATGTGTAAATTGACAATTTAAATTGTTAAAATTAATATTAGTTCACTGTTTAAATACAATCTCAAAGTTTAGAGTATAAATTGATATTTGCCCTAATTAAAATTTAGTTTCTATGATTTGATAAAGTCCTTCTAAATCATCCATATGATAGGGACTATGTATGAAGAGTTTAATTATCAAACAATAATAACTATTAATGAATTATTAATAAAAAATACTAAATTCTAACTTTCTATGCAGAAATAAGTTTGTAATTTGCCTTATTTTATTTTTATGATGCATTCTGAAAAAAAATATATAATAAAAATGTTATGTCACATGGCAATTTTTTTCTTTTTTATATTAACTTTTAACTTTTGTATTTTAGTTTTTGCGTTTTCGAAAGATAATTCTTTTGATGTGTAATATATTTATTTGTCCCATTGACGCAGTAATCACATTCAACGTAACAATTTGGATAAATCATACTCGTGCTAACACGTTAATAAACATGTATTAAAAATATAAAAAACCAAAATAAGCAAACTTTTAGTCTATATATTTATACATTGATAAAACCATTTATATTATAATTAGAAGTACCTATTTAGAAATAATATATATATATATATATATTTTGTTAGAAAAACGAACACTCTATCCTTAAATAATAATAAAAACAAGAGAAATTATTGTAAATAATGAAAACAAAATACTCTATAAGCAATAACCAAAATTGATGGGACAAGTTCATTTACCCCTCGTTTATCAACAATAATTACACCCATCATTTAGAGATTACTCGAACAACAAATCAGCCTAGTTTTTATTCTTTTATTTTTATATATATATATTTTTTGAGAATGCATAGTAAACAAATAAACAAATTAAATCAAGAATTCTTAGGCTGCCCCTCCAAAAAAAGAAATTACATTAGTTTGGAAGATTCTGAAAGTGATACATATTAATCCTAACTATACATATACATATACATATATATATATATATAAGGAGAAAGTTAGAAGATATAGAGATGCTTCTTTCAACAAACTGAAGGAGTTGTGGAAAGAAAAAATTGAAATGCATATTTAAGTGAAATGGGTTCCCGTGCAAAATTTTTAAATTATTTGGGCCTATTGGGCCTTGTTTTGTACTCCTCATCAAATTTGAATTTTAAAATTACTATTATTATAGATTTCATGTTTTTTTTCTTTTCCCTCAATTTTTGATTTGTCTAATATTCCCCCATCTAGATTTAAATCTCAAAAACGATTTTATCCTATTTTTCTAATATTCATATCTTTTTTCTCTCGCTCAAAATTGTTAAAAAAAAAAAAAAATCCATCGTTGAAAATTAGAATATATATGGAATAGGCTTTTTAGTTTTGTGTAGATGAACCCCCCCGCCACCCAAAAAAAAAATAAAATAAAATAAAAGAGAAAGAAAAATTAAAATCGTCATTCTTACTTTAAATAAAATTGTCAATATTGCAAATACAAGGAATCAATAAAATTGGTTGTCTGATTCCTATTAGTTTTGAATACTTATTGTGTTTTAGTTGATCAACATTGGTTGCACTATTCCTTCAAATGATTTTTATGTACGTTTTTCTTTAATTTTGAGTGTAAGATGATTTGAAAATATTTGGATTTTTAATAGTCAATAATAAGAATGTTATTGGATATATTTTGAATTTTATAATTTTTAATTACTTACCATTTTTGTATGATTTAAAAATATTTGATTTAAAATAGTTATTGGAATCTTCGTTGTTATGATTTGAATTTTAGACCATTTGAATTATTAAGTGTGTATTTGAAATACATTTTCAATTTTCAAGTGTTTAATTGAACAAATAAGTTATTTTGAAAAAAATTAAAATATTTGACAACCATTCAAAATAATTTATTTTCAATTTTCAATTCAAACTGTCCTTAATTTTCTTTATTTGTATTCCGATTGGATGGATTTTAGGTATTCATGGAGTATTTTTCATTTTTGATAATTAGGAATTAATAGTTTTGAAAATTATTTCGCCATTTTCTATTTTTGAAAATTTTTGCTATTTTTCAAAATGAATATTTAGAATATGCTATTGGGCTGTTTAAAATTCACAAACCATAAAATAAGTTTAAAACTTATTAGATTTTGTACGAATATTAATGAAATCTTGATTGTTATAATTTGAATTTTGCATTTTCTTTGGGGGTGTTGACTTTTTTTCTTGCTTCTTTATGTTTTACACTTTTAAATGCTAATTAAATAAGTTTTAAAATGATTATAGGCTATTTGTGTTTTGTCGATTTTAATTACAAGTAGATTTTTCTAAAATTCAAAAGGATGAGAAAAAATCTTTTTGGGGAGTTGATTTTTAATTATCTGTATGTTTTATTTTTATGTTGTCATAATGATTTGAATTTTATATTTTTTAAATCAAACACATATTTTTGGTCTATCGATAAATCGGAAATTAATATTTGACCGGTAAGAACTAGCCCATATTTCTGTCACAATTTTTTTTTTTTTTTTCTGAAAGATAACTTCATTAAAAAGAAATAATCAACAAACTTAGTCCTCACTAAGAGCCGTTACACTCAACCTAGAAAATTAGAGTTCCAACTAGCCTCATAAACTTCTAAACTAAATATAGGTTGGACAAAAGTGATTACATTTAACAAAAGTAACGACCCTTATTCGACTAGTAACTTTTTATCACAAATCTTTTTTTATTATAAAAAAATAATTGAGTTATTAAATTTTGATTTTGATAATACATATTTATAACAATATAACTTGACAATACACATTTTGTTCTATACTATAAATGTCTCATACTTATTTTTATTTAATTCAAGTTTTGGAACCTTATCTAAGTTGAGTACACTTTTTATTCCTTGTTCTAAAAACTTAAGATAAGCAACGTTGTAGAATGCTATATGTTCAATAAAGTTTTTTTTAGGTCGAGTCTTAATTATTTTTAATGTAAAAATTAATTAGTAATTAATAAATATACTTAAATCTTAAAACATGTCAAAGGAAAGAGAAAATTAAAAAGTTCATCATTAATTAACTAAATAATTCCTTTATCGTCATTTAATTATATATATATAAACATACTTTAGTCATTTAATTATATATATATATATATATATATATATATATATATATATAAACATACTTTGGCCATTTTTTTACCATTTTTTTTTTTATTTTATTTTTTAAAATAAGCCTATTTCCTCTTACTTTTTACATTGGTTTGCATGTTTTTGAGTTGAATTCTTTGCCAAATTCTAAACATAAAAGCAAGTTTTTAAAAGCTATTTTTTTTTCAAATTTTTGCTTGGTTTTTTAAATCATTGGTAAAAAGTAGATAGTGAAATGATAAATTTAAAGGTGAAAATTGTTCTATAGGCTTCATTTTCAAAAACAAAATGGTTACAAAATGGGCCTAAAAGTATTACAAATTATAATTAAATCGTCCAAGAATAAGGAGAAAAAAAAGGTAATTGTACTAGATAGCATTTTCAGGAATTAAGTGTATAACAATATTAAAAAAAATGCAAATATATCAAAATATATCGATGATATATTCTATCACTAATAGACTTCTATCAGTGTATCGATGATATGGTCTATCACTAATATGACCCGCTATTAATGTGGTCTATTAGACTTTGAAAGCAAAATCTAAATTTTGCTATATTTGTCTTTTCTTTTTTTTATATTGTGTTATATTTGAAAATACTTTGAACATGATTATTATATTTGCAACTGCTCGCAAAAACGAAAAAAAAAACAAGAAAAATCGCCATCAAAATCCAGAAAATAAAATAAAATAAAATAAAAACCCAAAAAACGAGTCAAAGATGAGAATTCAATTAAATTGCATGAAAAGAGCATTATTCCGCCCATCACCAACCTTCAACTCCAAATTCACATGGGTGGGGCAAAGACCCGACCCACAATATTTTTTTTTTTGTTGTCACCCCCTACCCATTCAACTCAATTACTTAATTAATTAACATTTTTCTCAAAATTCTCTACCTCTATTTAATTAATTTTTTGTTTTTTTTTTTAATTAGTAATACTTATTTGCTTGTTGAACTACAACCAGTCTAACTTTGTGGCCCAATTATATGATGACACCTCAAAAATTATTTCTATTTTTTTCATAAAATATACTTGGACGATACGCTAGCTACACAAAAATAATATTGCTAAAATAATGATAATGAATGAAAGATATTTAAGTGTGTACTTTGGATTGCACTCATCTTTGTTAAGTAGCCACTTGACAGTTTTCTTTTTAATATAATACTTCTCTCTTATTTATCTATGATTAGAGAGAGTTGACTAAGTATTACTCTATATCGAAAATCCAACCTACGATGAAATGTCAAAATTTTGATTTCCATCACTAATCAAAACACTAAATCTAAATGGTGCCATTGTTTTACATAAAATGCATACAAGATATCTCTGCAATATATGTTTATCCCACCAATAGCGATATATAATAAAACCATATTTACAATATGCAAGAGATTGTGATCAAAATCTCCAATGGGAATTTTATGTAAATTAACATAAAAGGATTTATATTAATTCACAATTGCCGGTTGAAGAACGGTGAAGGAGTTGGAAAAATATCCTGCGGAAGCCCATATTCTGATCGTCGCTCATTATAAGTGTAGTCAAAGTTGTTATGTGAATAAACGGATGCACCACCAATGATGGCCTGGTTATCGTTGCTGGAAGAATTACTCAACAACTCTGTAGGTAGAAACCCAATGCCACCGACCACTGGCATTGGTGCTAGCATGGATGGTGACAACGCGCTGCTCGCCGCCGATAAGTTTCCTCTTAGCGTCGTCGGGACTGGGTGGTTGTGTTGACCTTCGTAAGTTGTAATTACAATGGATGGATCTTCAAAGGATCTCTCTACTCGTTTTTTCACTCCGCATTTTTGAGTTGTGCATCTATAATAGCTCCTGCAAAATTAATCCCACACAAAATTATAAATTAGACGCTTAAATTAAAAATGTTAAAATTTTAATATAAGATTAATTAAGGCCAAGGGAATGAAACTAACAACTTGCTCCATTTTTCTATCAGAATAAGTACAATTCAACTGGTGTAAAAGGATGTACTATCGTTCTTTTGATATTCCCCTGTCGTAAAAAAAATAAAAAAAAAAAAAAAAAAAAAAAAAAAAAAAAAAAAAAAAAAAACTCCATTCTTCCTTCCCCATTTCACACTTGGAAATAAATGCTTATTTTTTTCTTATTCTTTCTGAATAGTATAAAACTAACTAAAAAGCTTTAAGCACGTTGATTGTTTTCTTAAGATATTTTGTTCATATCATTCTCATATATTACTTGTGGATTTGGATATAAACAAAGATACAAAATAAAATCGAGACGTAATATTATCAAAATGGTTAAATTGTCATTTGAACTCAAAAGTTGATTAAAAATTTAGATGTTCTACACAAATTTTTTTCATCCATTTCGATTTTACTAATTTTAAGTTAAAGAATCGCTCAAAAACGCACCAAATTTCTTCCTATTTTCTTTTAACTGAAGAGCTTTTTTCTTTTTTCTTTTTTTTTTTTTTTTTTTTTTTTT
>QLSR01000364.1:784025-801019 GCA_031780015.1 Citrullus colocynthis
TTAAGTTAAAGAATCGCTCAAAAACGCACCAAATTTCTTCCTATTTTCTTTTAACTGAAGAGCTTTTTTCTTTTTTCTTTTTTTTTTTTTTTGATTTTTATTCTAATTCTTAGGTAGATTTAAATAAAAAGAAAGACACCAAAAAAAAAAAAAAAAAAGATTTGTTTGAGAGATAGAATGAAACCTAGGATAAGCACTGTTCTTAACAGCCTTCTGTCCATATTTTCTCCATCTATATCCATCTTCAAGATGATCAACCTCGCTCTTCGTCATGAAAGCAACTCTCGCTTCTCTCTCTTTCTTCTCTCCTTTCTTCTTTGATTTACCTGATCTGTTCATAAAATCAATTTTTTTTAAAATAATTAAAAACCATTCCAATATATAATAATTCCCATATTAATAAAAAAGAAAAAAGAAAAAAACATATACCCAGCCTTAGAACTCTCTCCTCCATCTTCAACATGTTCTTTGTCGATCTGCTTATCCCTCTCTTTCACAGAATCATCCTCCTCAGCTCCAGCATCCGAAGACGACAAAGATCCACAAGAATTTATGGGAGTCCCCGAAATTTCATTATTATTATTCGAATAATCCGATGATTCCCCAAAAGCTCTCACTAGAGACTCGTACTCATCCATCTCGCCATAAAGAAGATCTTTAAACATTTCATCTGACATCGAATCACGGTACCAAAAACGACGACGTATAATAATACAACCCCAGAAAACAAAAAGAAGAAGAAGAAGCTATGGGTTCCGTTCAGTCTCTTTTGGTCCAGCCCGCTTCTGGACGTTATATATATATATATAAATATATAAATTAGAAAATGGAAAAAGTGTTTAGGTTTAGACTGGCAATAATAATCATTCTGTAAAGACCTTTGACGAACTGGGTTTGTATTTTTCCATCTACTCAAAATTAATTAAACTATTATTAATTATTATAGCTGCTAAAAGTAAATAATAGTGTGGTGGACTCCATAATTAATTAAATAATAATAATATTTATTATTATTATTATTTATAAGGTCTGCAAGATTTGTATTCATATTGCAAAGAACTAAGAAATAATGTTAGTCAAATAATTTATTTAATTAGAGTACTCTACATCCTAAATCTTGGACCTCTCTACTAGTACATCCTAATTAATCTTTCAGCTTTGAATTTAATTTTTATTTCGTTATATTTTTATTAGACTTTGAATTTAGATTTCATTGGGTTGTTAAGTTTCAATATTTTACATCTTTTACTTCGAATTTTTTTACTTATGTTGAATTTGATATTTGACATTAATCGAAATTAAAGTCAACGATTGGAAGTGAGTATTTAGTATAAAATTGATTTTGAATAATTAGAAGTATATTTCATGGTGATTTTAAAAATGACAAAAATGATTTTAACAGTTTTAGAATCACTCTCAAACATGTCTTTTGTGAAAAGTCGAGGTTCAAAAAGTGTAAATTTTGAAATCTTAAGACTAAATTGAAATAAAACTCAAAATTCGATGGTAAAAATGTAACATTTCAAAAACTAAAATACCAAATAGAAGTTCAACTTAAAACCATGCAGTAAAAGTGTAAACAATACAATTTCATGTTCACAATTTATGTTGTGGGGGTTTTTCGTAAATCCAATTGAACTATGAGATCAAATGTGAGAGAGATTGTTGATAGTACATGTGTGTTTAATAATTATTACTAAATTTATCGTACACTAGTAGCTTAAACTTTTAAATTAGGTTAAGGAGAAATTTAATTGTTGCACAAGAGAATAGCAAACGACGTGTCATGTCTAAAAGCACGAATTCAATACTTAAGGATCTAATATCTTTTTTAAGGTTGTCAAACTTGTCGAACATATGAAAGAAAGTCTCTTATGATGTTATATTTAATTTATATAGTATTGGAATAAGTTCATTTGTTTGATATATTTTTATGCAATTATGTGATTTCTATGCATGATATATGTAAATGAATTTAATATTTATAGACTTTTTGTTCTTTTATATTGTTATTGATATCATTTTTTTTAATGAGTAAGAATTTTGTGTTCTACTTAAGATATTAATATAATCTTTTAAGAAAAGGATTAGAGATATTGAAAGTTCAAGTTTATTGTTTGATTTTTTAATTTGTTTAGTACATTCGGTGTATGATCTATATATGCTATTTAATTAAGACTAATTAATTTTCATTACACCTAATAAGGGATAGGGTAGAGGTATCACTCTTGTAAACTTGACTAAATGACTTGAATGCAAATAAATTTCTCTTTATTTTCATTAATATTCATTTGGCGCATTAGAAAAATATATCGTTGACCTTTTTTTTTCTATATAATTTTAATAATATTAAACCATTTTTCTAATTCTTAAAAAACAATATTATACATATTGCTTATACCCTATATTTCATTTGTTTTGTCTCTTGCCCCAGTTTAAAGATTATTTTCAAATCCTTTAAAAAAATATTATTTTGAAATGTTACCCAAAAAAAAAAAAAAAAGAAAAAAAAGAAAAAAAAAAAACCAAATCTAGATGGCCGCAACTAATTACTATTATTATTTCATTTCAATTTTAGAATTGTTTTTTAAATGACCTTAAAAACTAAAAAGTGGAAGAGATAATAAACATTTAACTCTAAAATAGATGAAGATTCCCTAATTAGGAATATTTTGACTAGTTGAATTATGTTTGAATTCATATTTAAAGAAGAAGAAAACAATGGATTGATGGTACAAAATTTATACATTATTATATAGTAAAAACAATTCAATTACTTCTTAAATATAATTAAGAAATTTTTTATTCGTAGGAATATATTAGTCCACATCGACATTTATTTGAATATTCATTAATATATTTGTAAGATT
The DNA here is from genome assembly GCA_031780015.1 of Citrullus colocynthis. Taxonomy (NCBI): domain Eukaryota; kingdom Viridiplantae; phylum Streptophyta; class Magnoliopsida; order Cucurbitales; family Cucurbitaceae; genus Citrullus; species Citrullus colocynthis. The sequence continues at coordinate 786,896 of QLSR01000364.1, forward strand.
AAGATCTTACACTCTAATATCATCTAAGTTGATTTTTAAACCATGATCGAAAATGTGTTGTGATTTTAGTTAATTTGTAGAAAATATTTCAATTTTGAAATAGGTGTCAATACCTTTTTAAATTTTGAAATTTTTAATTTTAATCATTCAACTTTGAAATGGTTTTAAAAAGATATATAGTTTTTCCATTAAAATAAAGAACATGGATTGAAGTAGCGGCTTTTGAAATGTGTAAAACATAACATCTTATTTATACAACTCATTTTTATGATATAAAACATTGAGGTAGTTGTTATCGTTCATTTCAACTAAAAAAGATACATATCATTAGTATCTTTTGCAACATCATTTGTACAATCAAATTTCAATACATCGATTACTAGTTTACATTAACGATATATTATAAATTATGTCGTGCATGCATTTCAATTATATATCATCACTTATCGAATTGATTTCATGAAAAAAATTTTAACAATATTTGTAATAGTTTTAAAGTTTATGAATTAAAATATAACTTTTTAAACTTTGCAAACATAATTTAAAAGAGAGCGCGTGAAGTATACGACAAAAGAGAGCGAGTGGTGTGAATGAATAATGTCCATTCGTAATACAGTCACAAGAGGCAAAAATCGAGTCTTTGGTCAATAATTCAAACTTTTGATTTAGAGAAAAAGGGAAAAAGAATCTCTTCGAGGGAAAGTGGAGTTCGAGAGTTACACGTGCCCCAAATGGCACCGTCATGTGACCGTAGCCGAAACTACATGTCGGCAAATTAACCGAGTACTTTTCCACTGCCGCTTTCCTTACACACCTCCTCCTCATTCCTCAACCCCGCTCCGGAACGACACAAAGTCAAACCTATTTTTCTTTCAATAATTTTTTTCAGATCCACGAGAATTTATGGGCTTTTTTTTAAAAAAAATCTATATTTTAATTGATTTAAATTACATTTTATTCTCCTCCTAAGTTTTGAATTTAGTTTTTACTATGTTATTAAGTTAAAATATTATACTTATAATTTTAAGTTTTTTACTATGTCATTCAATTTCAAAATATTATATTTATAATTTTCAATTTTAAAGTTTCGAGTATAATTTCAATTTTATTTTTAAGTTTCAATATATTATAGTTTTATTTTTTAAATTCTAAATTTTGTTTTAATCTAGTCTTAGATTTCAAGATTTACACTTTAAACTCCAATTTTCACGCATTAAGCTCAAGGATTAGAGTTTAGTTTTTGAGAGAAATAATGAAAATGATAAAATATTAGGACCTGTTTGGTAGAGAATTCGAAAACAAAGGATTCGACGAAAACAAAGTTGTATTTCATATTTTCAAATACGTGTTTGATAACATATTCAAAAATTGGATTTTAATTCAAACCATTGTTTTAAATGTGTTTGATATTATATATTTATAAATCATAAAACTAGTAGTAGTTACTCACTATTATTTAGTTGACAATAAATTATTATTAATTTATTTATATTTTACATTAAAAATTTATATAATTAGTATTTTCTAATATTATATAATTTATAATACATTACCTAATACATATTATATTTTTTTAAAAAAATGAATTGAGTTTATAATATTTCATACATATTTCTAAATGTTTTTATCTTGATTTAATATAATCCTGTATATTTTAAATTTTAAAATTCAAAATTTGGATACAATAAAAACATAAAAATGTTGTTTTGAATATTTGCCCAGTTTCGATCACAGAATCCAAAAAACGATTTTAAAAAACAGAATTTGGGTTGTCTATCAAACACATATCTACTGAACCTAGTGAATCTGAAAACAATACACAGAATCTGGATTCTCTGTCAAATATGCTCTTAGATATTATAATGACAATACTAAATTAATACAAATACAAAGTTCAAATTCGAAAAATTAAATTTCTCGAAAATCTCATTGGACAATAAGTCTTTGGTGTTAATTTCTATTAACATAACTATGAAGTGAAATTTTAAGTGACTTACAAAGGGTGAAACTTAATCAATTATAATACTTTTAATTATTTTAAAATTAACTAACCGACGTTAACACTAAAGATTTAATGTGAGTGGTTAGTAAAAATCAAGGTTAAAAGGGTAATCTTAAACCCAAAGAATTAAATTGAAACAAAAGTCAAATCTCGATGGTAAAATTGCAACATTTAAAATTTATAGACTAAACTGAAATCAAACTCAAAACTTAAAACTAAATTAAATCTAGACTCAAAACTTAACCTTAAAAAATCAAGTTCTAGTTACTATATTTGCAACTTCGACGACTCAACCTATTTTCTCAAGTAAAAAAATTATTTACTCTCATTTGTTAGAACTAAAGAGAAAGCTTACTTAAAAACTTTTTATTATGATAAAATATTTTATGAAAAATTAAAAATGATTAGTTGTATCTTTAGTTCTCTCACATATATAATTATCTAATCTTTCACGTTCTTTTTCTTAATTTCCATTTAAAGACTTATGAAGCTTATTTATTATGATGCGGAGATTCATTTGGTTAGCTAGCATTAGATAACCCTTTTAATTATCAGGAAAAAAGTAGAAAATATATGGGAAAAAGTCTCTTTTGTCCTTCTCTTTTCATTTTCTCCTTTTGAAGGGCTGTGACAGGGAAATATACTATTAGAACAATTTTATTGGTGGCACAATAGAAATTGGCAACTGATTAGCTTAGGCACAATTATTGGTGAATTTTATGATAATTATATACCTACATGGCATTAATTTTCCATTTTAAAGCAATTGAGAACATTGCTTATCAATTATTTTATCTATAATTTACAAGAAAAATTCTCGAGTATATTATCGAATTGTTATATCTATCATTTTTTAGCTCAGTTAAATATCTGACCATAAGTTGTTATGTGACATTTTGTAAAAAAATAGTTTTAATATCTTTTTTATGGTGTAATAAAAGAGGATGCATGAATATGGTGCAACTTAAAAAATAATATAAAGATACTAAGGTACGTGTAAAAGAATTTCCATCTCATTTGTAGTATCATTTCATTACATCTTATATATTAAGAATATTACATCTTATATATTAAGAATATTTATGAAATGTGATTGAGATGGAGACGACTTTTCCGACATGATAAGAAAAACTTGTCCATGATTTATTTAATTTAGAAAATAAAGTTACATTCTCGTTTCATTTGTAAGAGAACCACAAATTAAATTGAAGAAATTGAAATTTATATATTATTAATCTCTCTCACTAAATTGAGGTGTGACTCTCACGTCATTGATGGACTTATTATTTTCTTTTTGCCGAATAAATAGGAAAATATATTTAAAGATCATGCAAAGATTTGGTTTATGAAAATCAGGTAAGGTTCAAAATTTTTATTATTGTGTGATATTAAATTGGAATAATAAATGTATGTAGTGTCATGTTTGGAGCGACAAGAAAAAATATTAATTTACTTGTCAAGAGAATCTAATCAAAACATACTTTTTTCAATATTTTTGAACATGACAATAATAGTTCTTTATTATTGTTTTCTTTGTTTGACTCTACCATTTTGTATTATAACCATGTATGCTTCCTCTTTTTTTATTGGACCTTTTATTGAAATATTGTATTTAGTAAAAATAATTAGAAAAATAGTGTAGTTTGGAAACTATTTAGGAAAATATGGTAGTTGGGAGGAGAGAGAAGATTGAAAAGTGGAAAGAGGCAAAGGTCGAGACCTCAACCGTTGACCAACGCGAGCCTTCGACCAACGCAAGGAGGCCTCAACTTTCGACCAACGCAAGGCCCACCTTCGACCAACGCAAGGAGACTTCAACTTTCGACCAACGCAAGGAGGTCTCAACTTTCGACCAACGCAAGGCCTACTTCGACCAACGCAAGAAGGCCTCAACTTTCGACCAACGCAAGGTCGAGGCCTCAACTTTCTACCAACGCAAACCCATAGTTGGAAACTTTTGCAGAGATTCCGTCCGCCGCAGGTATCGTCGCGTCGTCACAAAGATTCCTTGCTGCCGTTGCTGAGTGCCCGTGACTTATGATCGAGGGTTCAACCGTCGACCAAGTCTCTTTAAATGCCACCCCGCCCTTTTCTTCCTTCCACTATTTCTTCTTCAATTCCTTGCTTCTCCTCCTTCCGAATCCGAGCAGTTCCCACTATTTCCTCTCATTTTCGCAACTTCTTACAAATACTCCATTTTCTCCAAATACTCCATTTTCTCCAAATTTTCTCCCTTTTTTTTCTAAAAAAATTGATCTATCGAAATACTCTTTTTTTTCAAATTTACGAGGTTTGTAAATTTGATTTATGAAATATATATTTTTTTAAAGATAATATAAATTTTTTTTTCTCTATTCTCATGCTGTTTTCTTTTACCGTATTTGTTGCTATTTGGAAAGCAAAGATTGATCATTGTCACCTCGAGGAAGAAAAAAAAAGTAAACTATTGTTAAATTTGTAAGTTTCCATTTCATTTTCTGATATTTATATTATGCTAGACATACCATTTAAAGCTAAATATGTCATTTTAATGTTTGTATTTATTTTGTTAATAGTCTTTGAATTGAATAATATTTATATATTGATGTTATGAGTTTTTTTCTATAATTTAATGTTATATTATATTAGATTTATCATATTAATATTATATTAGATCTACCATGTTAATGTTATATTAGATCTACCATGTTGATAATTTTAATATAATATTTTTATAATTTATCTTTGTTTTGCATTTTATAGTTATATCTTTTAAATACAAAAAAATTGTTTTTTAATTGAAAAAATTTATTTTAGAATGTATTTTTGTGAAATATATATTAGTTTCTCAATTGAAAAAAAAAAATAAAAACTAAAAATTTTGAGTTATATAATTTTTAAAAAACAATATTTTTTAGTTATATAACTTTTCAAAAACAAAATCAAGAACTTCTTTTTTTAAAAAAATAATACTAATTTTTTTTTGAAAAAATAATATTGATTTTTAGAATAACTAATATTGATTTTTATTAAAATAAATAATATTAGTTTTAGATTTTTTTAAAAATAATATCACCTTTTAGTGTTCTTTTTGTTTTTTAAATTTAGTATTACAGTAAATTTTAATTTTTTAGTACAAATTTATATTTTCGTTGCATTTTAAATATTATTAGATTTTTTTAATATCAGAGTTTTTAGTTAAATAATTAGTGATGTATATTGTTGTTTTCTTTTAAGTCCTAATTTATTTGTATGTTTTACGCTATAACTATATAATTTGTTTTCTTCTAGATCATGGCTTTAAACTTAGGACCGATTGATCCCAATATTTTATACGATCAATCTGTTCATCGATCAACAAATGTATGACAAGATTGAACTACAGGCGAGATGTGTTGTAGACGGCATGAGGCGGTTGTTTATTGTACCATCCCACTTCATCAATTGCATACAACCACTTCTGCGTGCATCAAACTTTTATGGGGCTGCCAGACTAGGATTCATTTAGTTAGACTGGCACCTCATCACTGCACTTGTTAAGAGATGGAGGCCAGAGACCCATACATTTCATGTGCCTACTGGAGAAGTCACTATCACGCTCCAGGACATAGAAATATTATTTGGGTTACCTGTCGATGGCGAGACTGTTACTGGGGTAATGCATGACGATTGACTTCATATTTGTCAAATGTTACTCGGTGTGGCCCCACCTGCAAATAAAATTAAGGGATCAAGGTTGAGTCTAACATGGCTAGGGACAAGCCCCTTGTATAGGTTGGGTGCTTGAGCGCATCGAAAGCGAAATTGCCAAGGGATGCGCGCACTAGCTTTCCAAGACTTGATGATGATGCAGAATCTGTCACGAGATACGCAAGAGCATACGTACTGCAGATGATGGACGGAAGTCTGTTTTCTGATAAATCAAGTCACTTTATGCACTTAATGTTCCTTTCACTTTTATCCAATCTCCATGAGGCGGGACGGTATTCTTGGGGTGGAGCGTGTTTGGCATGACTATATAGACAGCTATGTAAAGCAACAAAACCTGATGTTCGTGAAATTGCTGGGCCTCTGATATTGCTACAAATATGGGCTTGGGAACGATTTCCAACAATGGCTCCACAACTCCGACATGTCAACGATCATCAATTAGCAAAACAAACCTACGATTCTCGGTATGTCATTTTAATTTAATTTAGCTAATATTTTTTGTGACTAATATAGTTAATTTAAACCTAAAATATTGATTTAATAATATAGGTGGAGAGACCAATTTTGCGTAACTAGGTCAGCTACACATGTAGTGATTCAATATACATATATGTTTGATCTGCTTCAACCTAACCAGGTATGTGAATACTAAACTCAAATGAATTTTTTATACATATATTTTTTTTTATATACTTGTATTTAATATTTTTAATGTAATATGTTATGTTTCATATTATTTGGGAGCCTTACAAAGCTGTTATGGACACTTTCCCAATTTTTGTACGAGCAGTCAAGACATATGGCGGACGATGAGCCCATTCATATGTTTTCACATTGGTGAGTGGCATCTTCCTGATAGGGTAATTCGACAGTTTGGTTTCAAACAAGATGTCCCATCAGAGTGCAATACTGAACCCTTACTACATGATATTGACCTGAGAACTGCAGAGTGGTCTGAAAAAGTTGCACATTTGGTAGTGCGACGGCACTATCGTAGAAGGTTTATTGCAGTCATTGTTTCAGTTGGGCAATTCGATAGGGATGCAACTCAAGATTACATCCTTTGGTATAATAATTTACGAGACATTACATTACTCGTCCGGGAGCGGCTTTGGGTCATTTGGTATATAATCAAATATTATCTAATTATTTTTTATTTAAATTTATTTGAAATATTATCTAATTGTTTTATAATTCACAGAGATCGAGCAATAGTAGTCTTCGTGATGTTGCAAATGATCAAGATCAAATATTCACTATGTGCAATAATAACGCAAGTTATGTGGAGGAATTACACTACATGTACGATATACCTATTGCACCTCCACCAATTCCTAGACATAGGGAACGTGCTCGAGCAGAAGAAGATGAGTTTGATGCGGTTGACCATAATGTGGAAGAATTGCCTCATATGATGCAGCCTCAAACGTAGAGCCAGACTGGTTATGCTAGTCCGACGATGATGCAACCAGCTTTTGGTTCAGGATATTATGATTCAGAGGCCGGGCCATCGTCTTCATACATGCATACACATGGACACGACGTCTAAGAAGCGCCTGCAGAGGTACCAGAGCAACCAGATCCACCAGAGCAATCTAGAAGTGCAAAGTTGACGACGTCAACCAGCTCGAAATCGACGACGTCCGCCTTGTGGGACAAATTGATTTTTTTTGTTATTACTAATTTTAGTGGAAAAAAATAATAAATTGTTGTATTAATATTGACACTTTAATTTTATATTGGTAGGTTAGTGATAAAATATATGTTTGCTATTATAATGATTTTTAAAAGAATATTATTTAAAATAATATTATTAAAGTATAATTATAAATAATTTATAAAACCACAATATTTTTTAAAATTTATTAAAGAAAAAAGAAGGAAAAAAAGGAAAGGAAAAAAAGGAGAAGGAAAAAAAAAAGAAAAAGAAGGAAAAAGAAGGACCCTCGACCGAGAAAAAAAAAAAAAAAAAAACAAACACCATTCCCCAAATTCCAATTCTCAATAAAAACTACAATATTTTCATAAATATTTCAAAAACTACAATATTTTTTTAAATAATTTATAAAACCACAATATCTTTTTAAATTTTCCTTTCTCATTTCTCTATCATTTGCCAAATGCACCTTAATTTATAAGTGATATTAAGAGCCAATTATAATAGAGTTTCAATGAGTTGTTTGATATTATATTTTGGCCAAATCAGTCACCATCAAAATTAATGTGTTGCCTTTTTTACAAAACAAATGAAAAAATATGCAAAATTTTATTACAAAACAAATGAAAAAATATGCAAAATTTCAAATTTTCTTAAAGAAAAAATAAGTCTACTAAATTTTGTCTACCCGATCAACATAAACTAGAACAGATATGATTATTCAGGTTCAAAATCTATTGATAAATGGTTCGCAATATTTTCTAAAAAAAAATTGCAATTTTGTCCTCTTTTTTTGTGCAATATTTAGTGGATTACTATTTTGAATTTCGAAATAATACATAAAGAGACTAATAAAGAGCCTACTTTTGTTACTTAAATTGAGACACATATAAAAAAATTAGAAATTTAATTAAACACGTGTCAACTTTGGTTTAAATCAACATTCTAAAGGTTCTACGCATTTATCCTTTCTTATGTCGTTCTAATTTTTTTTTTCTAATTTATGAAACTTAATTTAGAAAAAATATTTTATACGTACCTAGATTTCAAAATGTTACACTTTTAGTCTTTTTTTAGTTTAGTTTCAATTTAGTTCATAAGTTACAAAATCTTACAATATTACCATCAAAATTATAGTTTTGTTTCAATTTGGTCCATAAGTCTTAAGATTTATACTTTTATCCTTGATTTTTCACTCAATACTCAATTATAGTCTTTGACGTTAATTTCTATTCATTAATATTAAATAATTATTGAAGTAAAAATTTTAATTTAATTTTAATAGAGATAAAAAAGTAAAAATTAATTAATTATAATTCTTGTAATTCTTTTAAATTAATTAATAGACATTAACATTAGAATGGAAATGTGAGTATTTTGTAAAAAAATCAAGGTTAAAAGTGTAAATTTTGAAATTTAGAGGGACCAAATTAAAACAAAACTTAACTTTTAAAGGTAAAATTGTAACATTTTAAAACTTAGAGACTAAATTTAAATCAAACTCAGAATTTAAAGACCGAACTTTTCTAAATCATATCCAAATAGAAACTAGATCTAAGAAAAATATATGTGTTTTTTTTTTTTTTCTATAATTTAATATGGTCAATAAGAAGAAAATGTTTGCAAACAAAACAAATGGGCGCATCAGAAAATGTGTTTGACATTGTGACAAGCCAACCAACTGGGTTTGACTTGGTCAGAAAAACAGCAATTATTTTGACAATTCAAAGGTTATAAAGCTGATCAGACAAATAAAACTATTCAAGTACTTGCTTTTATGTTCAATTGAATGGACTTTTTAGTGTTTTCCTCTTTATGGTTTACTAAAAACTTTCCTAAAGTTGCTTCCTCTTTTTTTAAAGTGGCAAAGTTTAGTGTTTTGATAACTCATTTGAATTTATTTTGAGTTAATTTATTAGTCTAAAATTTTTTAAATTATAATCTATTTTGTCAAATTGAGCATAACTTAATTTGTGGAGACTTATATCATTGAATAAGAAATTAGAAGTTTGAATCTCCGGTTAAACTTGAAAAATAAAATGATAACCTTTTTTTAGTCAACCATTTTAAAGGGTTTAATTAACAATAGTTAAGGTTAACTTGACCATTGAAATTTATTCCATTCTCTAATTTATTTTTTTTTATATTTTTTTATTGAGTTGTAATTATTTTTAGATTAATTTAATTTTTATTATTAGAAGAGTAAGTGAAAAGATAATATGATTTTTTTTTTTTTGTTATATGGTATCTAGGATCTTAATAAAGATCCAAAATTTTCTAGCATAATTTGTTTTAGAATATGAAAGGAAATCAACATATTATTTCACTATTTTTATACTTTTATGATATTTTTTTCATTATTTTTTTTTACTTCAATTTTAATAGTTATGAATGAATTTAACACTTAATGAAAATGGAAGGACTGGAATTAATTAAATATTATTATATAAATAAAAATTAATGATATATATATATATATATATATCATGAATTCTTGTATTTATTTTTACAAACATGAACATATGCCAAGTTGAAAATTCAACTTCTAGTTTTTTGATTGGGAATATAATATCTTTACATATTCGATTAATTTTTTTTATTAATTTAAAAAGGATAAAAAAAATAAAAGGGATTGTAGAATTCAAAACAAAGGGTGCACATATTTAGATCCACTTGTCAAATGGCTACTTTTTTCCTTTTTATTTTTGGTATTGTTAGTAGTTGAGAATAACAAGATTAAATACTTTTGACCACTCAAATTGCCGCTGCATTTTTTATTTATTAAATGAAAAAAAAAAAAAGTGTTCTGTTTTACACTATCGAGAAATGAACATTTCTTGACTTTTAAAAGACATCCTCTTTTCTACCCCATTAACATAACTCTCTCCTTTCATACACATTATTCAAACAGATTCTTGTTTTCTATTTGGTACTCGCAACTTTGATCAATTTTACTTCTAAAATGTTACTTTTCTTAGGAGTTTGGTTCTTATATTTTATATGGTGACCTGTTGTATAGAAGTTATATTTTAATATTCATCGATCAAATTGTAATTCGGAAAAAAATTAAAGTCTTCGTAAATAGTCCCTCTTATAGGACTATTTATGAGATTTTGTCAAACCATAAGAGCTAAATTCTAATTTTTTTCTAAATCATAGGGACCAAATTTGTAATTGAACCGTCTCTATTTAATAACTTCTTGTGCATTTTTAATATAAATTTTATTAAATGTTCCACTAGACTTTTTTCATCAATAGAACATATTTTATATCAATTAAGTTATGCTCATTTTGATTAATTCACACAATTAAAAAAGATAAAACTAACTAAAACCTTTGTAATATTAAGGTTCACGAAGCTATGAATTTCATTTCTTGATATAAACTTGCTATGCTGAAAATGATTTGATGATTATGTTTTTTTAGGGTTATTTTGAAATATAGAAAAATGAACCAAAATATTTACAAATATAGTAAAATTTCACTATTTATCTACAATAGACCGAGATAGACTACTATTTGTATTTATATATTTTATGATAGATGCAGATAGTATTATATCACAGTCTATCACAGATAAACGATGATGTTTTGCTATTATTTGTAAATATTTTAAACAATTTTATCATTTAAAATAAATTTTCTTTTTAAATACTTTTTTTATAATTAATATTGCTATTGATAGAATATGATCAAAATCACTAAGAAAATTGGATGTCCCATTTGACAGTCATTTTCGTTTTTGGTTTTTGAAAATTAAGTCTATTTTCTCTATTTCTTTTCAATAGTTTGTGTAAAAGAGTTGAGTTTTTAGCCAAATTATAAAAAAAAAAAATTTAAATTACTTTTTGTAGTTTTCAAAATTTGACTTGATTTTGAAAACATTAGTAAAAAGGTAAATAACAGAACAAGTAATTTAGAAGTTGAAGGAATGTTTATAGGCTTAATTTTTAAAAATAAAAAATAAAAAATCAATTGGTTACTATATTGGACCAATAAAATATAAATAAATTATGTATTTTTTAAAAATAAATTAGATTAAAAAATAGCTTACAAAAAAATAATAACAATAATAACATGGCACCATGACTAGTCTTGCGTCATCGGTATTATATTCCCGAAAGCTCACTCAAGCACATGGATTAAAGATCATAAATCTAGAAGGTTATTACTAAAAAAATAAATTAAAAAAATCTAGAAGGTTAATTTAAATAATAATTTTGAAAATCCATAGAAAATTGCATTTACTTAACAGTGACGGTTAATTTAGTATTATTATTACCATTATTGGAATTAATTTTTAAGAACATTCAAAAGGCCTTTCACAATTTGGTGAGAACCTAAATTTACTACATATTGTTTTAATTTGAAATTGTGTTAATCTAAATGCATTAGTGGTTTACAATAAAACTAGAGCTTTCAAAATTAACTATCAAATATGCAAGTCAAATGAATCTTCTTTGGGTTTTCTTTCGCAATTAGAACAAAATTTTACCAATTTAAATGAGAAGTTTGAATAAGATCGAAACGTTATATTTAAGAAAAGATGATTTAATCAATTAGATAAGCGTGAATTTGAAGCAAAATCGCTTGACATTGTTGACAATGGTTTCATTTTAAAGTGATGGCGAGTTATAAATGTCAAAAAAAAAAAAAAAAAAATTTATTTAGCTCATCTCTAATTAGTTAAAGTGTCTACACTATAGAAAAGAAATCTTTAAAGATCATCCCCTTTGGGCAAAGACTTTTCTCCACATTATAGAACTTAACAATCATATACATGTTAAGCATAAGTCATATGTGAAGAAATTTAACTTGAACAACAATTTTTAGTAACATATAAGAAATCTATATTCCTTTTTTCTTCTTATAACGTTTATGCTAGAATTTTATCATTTTTTGTTAACCTGAATATAGCTCTGATTAAGACATATGTTATTGACCAAAAAGTTAAAGGTTCAAATCTTCTCATTCCACTTGTTCATTGACCTCTGTCTATATATCTTTCATATAGCCAAGCAATTGCGATCTTATTAATAAGAAACTTCATATTTGTGAAAGAAACAAACTAGCATTATTGCACCCTTAATAAATCCATTAACACAAACCATATACTAAAGAAATATATCCAAATGCAGCCATTCCAATCTCAAATGACTTGACTTGCACCCTTCATTCCAAAGTCAATCCTATTTCCTTCACATAATTATCTTCATTGAAGAATAATGACAGAAATCCCTTTGAAGTCCAAAATTGAGGTTCCCTTTTGAGGAGTCTTTGAGTGGAGGGTGAGGAAATCAAAACCAAAGAGAGCCTTATTTTTATTTCATCTTCTGAAAATGAGAGACTAAAAGGGGGGAAAAAAGAGAAAAATAGAAGACCAAGTAAACTCATAATCATAATGGAAGTCTTTTGAAATTACTTAGCTGATATTTTTTGAATGGATTTGGTGAATTATTATTGGGAAAAAAAAAAAGGGTCTTTTTCTATACTTGCATTATCTAATGCTGCAATTAATAATCTAAAAGTTAGTTTGGTTGTTAACTTCCAGAACTAATTGAATTGGTAAATGCAAAGCCTTTTTTGTTCTTTTTGACTTTTTAGAGAATCTCATTTTCACAAAACCTTTTCACATCTGAAATAACAGGGATCGTGACATTACTAAATGAAAGAGAGAGAAAATATTATTTTAATTTCGGCTTTCTCATTAAACTATTGGGCTTTAATTCTTTAATTAATGGCCCATTTGAATTTTCCTCGGTGGAGTAGATGTGGTTCATTATTTTTAATTTAGTTTTTTTTCCTTCCCCAGAATGTTACATCATGCCTACGAGGGCCAACATTTGAATTCACGGATTGTTAATAAGTAAAGATGTTCATTTTTCGTACGAGGACAATCTTGCAAGGACCCGCCACTAACAAAGTGGGAATTTTTCGTTTTGGCGGATAATGGAGAAGGAAATGAGAGAAATATATTTTCCAAAAACTAAACGGGAAAAGGCGAATGATTTCATTGTCGCGATTCCGACTATCTGATTATGCGGGAATCTCTAGCTTTCCTTTATGAGGTTGATTGAATCTCTCCTTATCTGATTATCAATCTACTTCACATGGCTCTCCTACCTCTTTTGAGTTAATTCATGTTGGTCTCGACCTAGCTAGAGTTCAATCTATCCCCTTCCAGACGGGAGAAGGGTTGTCCAACTAGAAAGTTTTCTTCGAATTCCCCCATTGCTCTGTTCCCCATCTCATAAATCCATGTGTTTTTTTTTCTTTACATTCATTTAAGTTTCATTCCTATATTTTTTATTTTTTTTAAAAAAATTTGTTCAATATTTTAACTCATCAAATCGTCAATTTGAAAGTAATTCACACGAAAATTACTCGTTTGTCCAACACACTTGATGAATGAGAACATCTAAATCTTAGGCAAATTTAGAGCTCGGAAGGGTTTACCTCTTCTTTAAACTATGTTATTTAAGTGTTTGTTAAATTTATTGTGTGTTATTTTTCTATAAATAAAAAAATGATTAATAGATTATATCTTCATCTAAAAATTAAAGGCCTACTAGACAAAATAGCATTCAACGAAATCAGAAGCTTACACACATAAATTTGAACAAGTTAAGAAATTAGGAGGTTAATATTTATTAGTTGGATAAACTACTATGTGATATTTTAATACATAGAGAAAGTATAATGAAGAAAACAATTAAAAGATTTGCTCTAATCCCTTTTTTTTTTTTGGGTGGGTGGGGTGGGGGGGGGGGGGGGG
>QLSR01000364.1:806460-855596 GCA_031780015.1 Citrullus colocynthis
GGGGGGGGGGGGGGGTATGCTTTTGTATGTTTAAGATGTAATTTTCAAACCAATGGCTCGCTCATCAAACACACCAAAATAGATGGGCAGTTTCATAAAACTTATGCAACAAATACTTGTGCATATTCAAGAAACAATGCAATTCAGACTTCGCAGCAATTGGAATCTGTAACATCCAATCCAAATTTCTGAATGGATAATCTTAATGCATACCTCACAAAGCCATTGTTGTCAATATCAGCAGCAAGAAACTCAGAAACAGTCATATCCTGACCAAGTATCCATTTTGCCATCATCCTGTGCCGCTTATCTACTCTTGCCTCTGCTAAATAAAGAAACGCCCGAGCTACAGCAAGGGTTGATACAAGCAACCAGATAGAAGCAAAAATACGACCAGTCATTGACTTGAATGCCTGATCACCATATCCAACTGTCGTGACAGACATAACTGAAAGATAAAATGAATCCAACCACCCCAGATTCTCAACAAAATGCATAACACCCATGCCAACTCCTATACAAAGTATCACAACACCAAGGGCCAATGCCACTTTCATTCTAATCCTCATTCTTCCCTTCTTTACATCAATTATATAAGATTTCCCAGATTGACGCTGTACCCCCCTCTTTACATTCCTTAACAAATAACTCTCCTGCAAATCAAGCACATAACTGACCATTCCAGAGAGCAATATATCAATAAACCCAAATCCCACCAACACAAACAACACTGAGAACAGCTTCGTCGCCGCACTATTGGGGGTAATATCTCCATACCCAATAGTACACATCGTTACAATGCAAAAGTACAATGCATCGACCACAGGATGAGTCTCGTGAGCCGTAAACTTATCACGATTAATCCAATAGATAACCACGCCCAATGATAAGTAAATAATTAGAAGAACAACAGCTTGGCGGATGATAGATTGTTTACCAAATTGTGGCTTGGGCTCCTGCGAATGATTGACATCGTTGATGACCGCCATGGCAGGCGCGGTTTTGGAGCGGTGGAGGTTGCTTTTGGGCCATGTGTAATTGGAATCCACGAGCCACGCCTGTTGAGACTGCGATTGTGATTTTGGGTCCAAAGGCGTAGACGGGTCCTGAAGAGAAGATGAAGCAGAGGGTCTGGAAGAGGAAAGAGTTAGCGTTAAAGCATCGAATATAGGAGAAGCGTCTTGTGGGGATGACGAAGGACCAAAGATCAAGCGGTCTTTGAGCTCCGTGGGGGTCATAGGCAGAGTAATTTCATCGTTTTCAGGGAGTGGACATAATTGAGGAAGTGGAGGAGGCGGTTTCCCTCTTGGGCTAAGATATGGAAGAAGAGGCTCTTTCTCCATTGAGATATGGCGATGGTTGACCTCTGAGGACAAGATGCAACCAGCAGCCTTGAGTCCAATAGTTTTGCAGAAACAGAAGGCGTCAGAATGAAACGGAGGCAGGGCAATGATATTAAGGGATGAATTCGAAGTCAAATGGAGGAAGTGAGAGCTCAAATGGGAGTTAATTAGGAAGATAGAAGCTTTTTGTTGGGACGCAGAAACTGAAAGGTTTCAAAAGGGTGAAAAATGGAGGAAACCCAGTTGCATAATTACATTACAGAGGGCAGTAAATAGAAAACAGAGGAAGACGAAAGATTAAGGAATGAAGAAGAAGCGATCCGATAAAGGGGAAGAGAAGAATAAGAAACCCATTTCACGCGCCATTTGCAAGAGCCTGAGGATTGATCATTGACAACGGATCGCCCAACCCAACCTGTGAAGACGATGTAATGTAATGTGTGATTGGGAATTGAATTTCTTTTCCTTTCTCATTTCTTCCTTTTTTTTTTTTCTCTTCCTTCTTTTGTTTTTATCTCACCATTTCAAAAATAGCTTAACAAAATATAAACTAGAACCCAGTATATAAAAGAAAAATTATTTTAAATGATAAAATTAGTAAAAATATTTATAAATAATAATAAAATATCACAGTTTATTTGCGATTGACAATAATTTAACATAATTTATTGTGGTCGGTCATTGAAATTTTTGTATATTTACAAATATTTTAGTTAATTTGTTATATTTGAAAACAACTTTATATAATGTTTTAGTCCTCGCATTCTTTTGGTGCTTACTATTTAATATTTTAAGCCTTGCATGATACTAAAAACTTTTAAATTCACATAAAATTGGATTAATTATTAAATATAAAATTTATATTTTATATTTATATTTGACATATCGTTTAATTTTTTTAAAATTATAAATTTATTAGATATAGACACAATAATAAAAGTTTATGAATCTATTAATTTTCTTTAGATTAAGGATCAAATAAATATAAATTTGGATGGACTAAATTTGAAATTTAATCTAACATTTTATAATATAATATTTGAATTTGGTTGACATTGAGAGAAAAATTAGATGATCTAGAAATGAATTTTTTCCTATTTTTCCCATTTTTTGAAAACCAATAGAAACTTTTGATGCTTTTTGCTCTAGATGGTTTAAATTTTCATTCGAATTTCTCTTTCACTATTCTTATAAAATAATTGTAGTTAATAAAGTCAAAGTGAACATAATTCAACTAACATATGTGTGATTTGATGATCACAAAGTCCGTAATTTAAATCTCCTTATCTCATTTGTATTTAAAAAGTAGAGTATAATTAACAAAAATTGAGAATATGAAAACTTTTAAAGCAATTAAATTAGAAAAATAAAAAGTTGAAGGTTTGAATTATAGCACCGAAGTTAAAGATTGAGTAAAATTATTAATATTATTGTTTCAATTCTATGCAATTTGAAGTTCAAGAATCTTACTATGTGATTCCACTATAGAATGTATTGAATATGTAAGCAGTCATTTTCATTAAATTTTATTGATTTAAATATGTTATAGACGCACTCCTTAATAAATTAAAATAAATATTTGTTCATGTCGCTGTCTCTAGATTTTAATATCATTTAAAATGAGAATAACGTATTAGCTTCAAATAGAATACCAAATCAATAGTGGACAGAAATAAAATACAAAATATTGATTATAGGATACATTGAATCTCCCTCTCTAATTAATTTTTTCAAAGAAAAAAAGAAAAAAAGGTTAATTGGATACAACACATAAAAATTGATCGATAACTAATTATGGTTTAAAGACACCATAATTAATGATTAAAAAGACACTGAGTTTCTCTTCCTTCGGAAGATTGTTATTAATGAACAATTTTCATGCTTTTTGATTCGTCAATGCAATTTTTTCCTTATATATATATAATAAATACAACATTATTAGTCTCCAAAAGTACCAATTTAGAGTTGAAATGTATTTTTTTTTTTTTATTCGGTAACCATTCAAATTTTTTAATTTATAAATATGTCTGGTCCATAGATTAAATTGTTACTACTATTAGCATATTTTAAACCCTAATGAATTAATTTATTAACAACAAAAGCCAACTTCATCCACTGAACGACAATCAACTTGTAAGGATTTAATGATTTAAAATTAACATTTAGAATTGAATATGTGAACTTACTGACTATCTTGTATGATTGAAGAAAGGAAAAACAAAAGCCATATGGGATAGTTACAAATTGTGCCTATTATATAAATTTTATCTGTGTGTTCCAATTTTCAAATATGGTTTTAAGTGTCTGAGCTCAATTAATTAATTAAAAATATTTGAGTGATCGCACCTAATTCAAGTGTCCAATCATCGGTAATTTTGTTTTCAATAAATATAGAGAGATGGAAAAACTTACTCTTAATTAATTAAGAAATAAGTAACAAGAAGTTAGAGACTCAAATTTCTACTCAGATGTGAGACATGTTTTTCTTGTATCGTCCTATGTTACCTCTGTATTAAATTCACAATTAGTAATTAATAAATCCAACAAGAATTTCAAAATGTAAGCCTAGAGCTCTTAATCAACAAGATCAGTTAATATACTATTTTAGTTCTACACTAGGAGTTTGTTTAATTTTAATCTCTATTGTTTCAAATGTCCAATTTTCAATAAATTTTAAATTTAGTGCACATCGTTTGTTTATTGATGATTTTTTAAAAAATGTCTTCTAATTTATTAGCATTTTCAATTTTTCACTATAAACTATGAAAGTATATTCACATATTATACATCCAATAAAGAGAAACTACATTTAGAATTTATTAAAATTATATAAATTAATTAGACATTTGAAAGTACATTCGTCGACAAGTGCTACAATTGAGATACCAAGATACTATTTTAAACAAAATTTGAATTCATGTCCTTTTTCTTCATTAATTGGTGAAGAATTTGAAGGCAGAAAAAAGAAGGATAAATTTTTTTTTTTTTTTTAAAAAAAACCCAGAAAAAGTCCGATCTGATTCTGTAAAACATAAAACAAAAAAGATATGTTATAAATCATATAGATTATATTTGGATTATAAAATAACCATAAGCAATTGTTACATTCATCTTTATTGTGAAATGGATAGGAATATTTGACATTTAAACCTGGAATATTCTTCTTTTGTGCAAGAATTTCTTTAGTATCCTTTTCCAACACCTTATCTTTTATCTACAGAGATCCATATCCATGCTTTCAATTAAAACTTTCCACATCAAAATCATAAATGGAATGATGTGACTTGGTATTATCAAAATAAACTCATCACATCACAAATAAAAAAAAAAAAAAAAAACAAACAAACAAACACAAAGAGAAACTCATACCAAAAAAGACAAGAGAAAATGGTCTATTTAAGCGATGGGCCTAGCTTTAGTACTAAACATCTGTTACATCTATGTTTCCTCCCAGGAAAGTAGACTACTTTTCCAGGTTTGTTAACTTCCACAATTATATTGAAACAGAAGATGGTACTAAATGCACTTCCATCTTTTAACTTGTAAACAGCAACCCAATGCAACCCTTCATCAAGAGCTGTAAACAATGGTTCCAAATTTGCGTGGATTGCACCAGACAGTGACAGATCAATCTCTTGATTAAAAATACTCTCAGACTTGAAGGAAATTCAAATTCCTCTTTAACAATAGAAAGCAAAATAATAATTCAAGGTTGACACTCTGTCATAAGCTTAATAGTTTGGCGAATTTGACCGCAACAATGGTGTAATACAGCTAACTACGAGGAGCTGTGGCAGTCTGAGGTGAGAATATAGGGGGCTCGTGATAAAGTAACGCAGCAGAATAAATAGATAAAAAGGTAGATATTGTATCGCACAAGCAATAACCATACAACTGACACTGCTGGTATATGCATACATCATAAAGGTGTGCAATTCATCTCACTTGCTAATCGTCATCCTCAAGAACGCTTCGACGCCTTTGTATCTGAAGATTAATGAATATATACGAAGATCGTTAGGAACTTAGGACAACATACCATATTTCAGCAGGTACCCATGAAGTAAGCAATGAATACTCACAGTGACTTTCGTCTGTTTTGTGGTCTGATTGTTGATCTGTTCTAGCAATGTTATAAGCCTCTCTTCAGAGACCTGAAAAGAAATGGTAAAGTCCGTTGTTTCATTCATACTGGTGTTTGCCATATTCTAAAGTAAATATAGATGCAACAATTGTGCCAGAGAAATTGAAACGATATACTACTGTACCTTTTCAACAATTTGGCCCATCTGTGCAGCTCTCAGTATAACATCTTCGACACCTCTCGCCTTCTCAGGTTTAACCAATGCAATTCGAGAAACTGCATAAAAGCACAGGGCAAAAAAAATGAATAGAGCAAAACAGCCAATAACCTAAATGCAAGTCACCAACTGGGGCATAATTTTCCCGTTCTACCTCCATGCCATCTAATAGCAAACTACGTTTGACAAGAATGACATCTAAGTTTCAAAAATAAAGCTTGAGGCAAATACAGATTTGGTAACATAAACAATCAACAAAAAAATAAAAATAAATAATCCATAATCCATCCAAATCCATATACTTTTAGTTTAGCAATCTTATTTGATAATAATATTGAATAGCCAAGGGTATCAATACAAAAACCACAAATCTACTCAGTTGCAAAAAGTGCACTTGACAGTATTCAACTTCAATTGAGAAAAAATAATATACAAACGAATTGTGAATCAAAATGGGAACGGGTATCCATTTCATCTAAGGAATCATGAGTTAAAAGTAGGGGGTGAAGCGGTTGCTCGGAGTCGGTTTTTCAACAAAACCGCCGCATGGTCGGTTCGATAAATGTTCAAACCGATCTGGACCGTCAAGGAGTGGAAACTGGCCTTCGGTTGGTCGGTTTTGTTCATTGGAAAAAAAAAAAAATGTCGGTTTGAAATTTCCCCAAAAGTGGCACCAATCAAGTCCCTCCTCTTCTCCGACCGACTGCCTTTGGTTTGGTCGGTCAGCTCGATTTTTCAATCTATAATGCTCACCCCTAGTTAAAAGAGAAGATCAAATAGCCACTAAGAAAAAAGACAAGGCTATCTACGACCAGCATAAAAACTCTAATCAAGAAAATTGTCCATAATGAAGAATGCCAGAGTTAGTTTATTCAGAGCCTCAAAATTGGAAGTATGCAATGAGATTCATCCTTAAACTAAACCAACGAGATTTAAATCGAATTCAGGGAATTTTTTCCCTTTTTCTTTCAGGGTGGGGGAATCAATGTGGGTTGATGGACGAGGAAAAGTACAAAATTTTAATATAAAGATAGTATCTACAAGCATGCTAAGGTTGATTAATACAGGGTGTGAGCCTTTTTCTAAGGGAGTGGAATAGTTTTCGTTGGTCTTTTGACCTTTTGAGAGTGTTTTAGTTTTTGCATCATTTATGTAGGTTAACAGTCACTTCTTCCCCTCACCTTCCATACCAAGCTCTAGAAGGTCAGCATCCAAGACTCTTAGGTTATTCTCCTCTTAAGAATGATTGCCAGTAGTCCACCACTGATTTGGTCCATGAGCCCATTTCTTGAGTGCTACCAAACCTGCATTGCTCAGCAAATAGGCATAAGAGGATTTGAATCGTATTCCTTGAAGATATTCTTTTGTTACGAATGTCTGGTTCAACTTGTTGGATTTTTTTTTTTTTTTCGAGATATTAAAAGTTCATAATTGAGATTGTAGGCTACGTGGAAGAGGCCACCTTACAATACCCTGTTTGTGAGAAACGATCATCTTTTTTAGCAGACTTTTTTCTGCAGGTTTTCAAAGAGAAGAAGATTGTTGGAAGGAGATTTAGAGCACTGCCTACTTCAATGGCTTTCTTTACGTTATCTCCAATAGAATTTATGGTGATGCTCTAACTACTAACGGGAGGAATTTCCTTTTAAATCTTTCAATTATAATTTGAACTCCTATGTGGCTTTTGGCCGGAATTTTGTATGATCTCTCCTTTATTTTGTTCACTGGCATCTCTTTTTGTAAGAGTGGTTCATTATTATTTTAATTATTTTATTAAAATTAAACAAAATAAAATAAACATGAATAAAAGATATCTTAAGCTCATGTACAAATCTCTTTTTCTGATAAGAAAGCTCATGTACAAATCTCAACCATCGACAAAATTGTAGAGTTACAAACAACTGAAAAAATGTAAACTTAATCAAATGGTAATGTCTCAAAATATAGGTGTGAAACAATTAACAATTATATGATGACTAGCATGTTAAATCACCAATCAATCCAAAAACTTAAGTTAATGGTTTATGATAAATTTAATTATATCAATGCTTTAACACTCCCTTCCCTCTCATTGGTGAGCTTAAAAATTTGTAGAAAGTCCCACAAGTAGAAATCAATATTAATGGGAGAAGAAATGACACTATAGGAGTTTGAACTTGTGACTTTCTGCTAATACTATGTTAAATCATCATTCGACCCAAAAGCTTAAGTTGATAGGTTATGATAAATTTAATGATATACAATACTTTGACATCACGAGGCAGTGAAAAGTAGGAGGTCAACCACCTCAAAGCCAAGTCCATGGACCGTGCCAACATAGATCTAAATTGAACAAACAAACTTAACAATGACCAAAGCTTAATCCCACTCAAAAAAAAAAAAAAAAAAAAAAAGGTTTCTCTCCCGTCACAGTGGATTATACAATGGCCTTAGTTGCATAAAACGAGAACTTTTGCACTCTTAAAACCATGGCCAACAAAAGTTTCTCCGGCTATCTTCTAAATAACTGAAAACCCAACTCAAGCAAAACTTTGGGAATGTTTTGCCAACATTTCTAACTTTGTTGGCGTAGGAATGAGTACATGGGTGGGTTTTCTGGTACCATTTTACCATATTGATTTCAACATTAGTGTCCATGTGAACATCTTAAACATCTTGTGTCCTTATATAGTAACAAAATTCCAATCACGGCCAAAACCAGAAATCAATACTATTTATGTTCCCCTTTCAACTAATAAACAATTGTATTCATGAAGGAGAGAACGAAAAGGCTACGAGATGAGACTGTGTCTCTAAATCCTGCATGAGGCAAGGGAGATGACAACAAACCTCAAGTTGTGGTGTTAAAAATGAAGGGAATTAACAGAACTCTTTCTGAATAGTAGACAAAATGAAAGCTGCAAATGTATTGAAATATCAATCTCTGCCAAATTCCTACTTTTCTCTTAAAGATCCTTCTGTTACCTTATTTCCACAATTCCCATTTCCCACTAACAGCAGCCACCAAAGTTGTTGTACTAACCTTACACCTACCCTTGTTTCCAAGTCTAGTCTAGTAAATGATTGAACCAGCTAATTGTCAAAATTCCATAATCAAATACCACTCTGTCACATAGGCTGCCATATAAATACCATATTCAACTACACATAATTAGCATCAAAACATAAAATTATGTTAATTTCATGATTAACTCAGGATGTGACTGGGATCCAGAATTTCAAACAAAAATAGCAAGGAAAAAATCCATATTGAGACAATCAGAGATCGTATAGATCACATAGATAGAAGAAACTAGCTTACTCCAGAGTTGAAGGATAAATTTAATAAAATACTCTGAAAATAACTTCTCTGTTCCAACTTACGTCTTTCTCTCGCTTGCATCGACAGAATCTGACTAAGCATCATTTGTCTGCGTTCCTCTGCTTCACTGAAAGTGAAAGCAATTGATATTATATGCATATTAAAAAAAGCAGAACTTGAACAATAAAATTGGTAACTAAAAATCAACTACAGAATAATGGAAATAAAATCGAGAACCTCCTAGCTTCTTCCTGGGCCTTCTGTTGTTCAGGATTACTTTGGCTTCCCTAATCATCATTAGAAGTCAGCAAAGATGTCCATGAACAAGTAAAATGTAAGCAATTACTACGCATGCAAACAAAAAGACTACAGCTTACCATGCCACGCTGGGCCATGAGTTCCTGCATTCTTCTCTGTCTGATTGCTTCTAGTTCAGGATCATCCTATATGAGGGTCAAGTATTTCATTTAAAACTCAACAGAGGTAAATATTTCATATGCCACAAGAAGGAAAGATATAGTTTATTTGATGCCAAACATAATTGAAAGTCATGGGCAGTTGTACTTTTATCAGATAAGCAGCTAAGCTTGCCTTGCCAAACTAAATAATCAAAACTGTTAGGAACTAAGGTAGTATGGGCTACCTTTGTCCCACATTGGTTAGAATGGGACGGCCAATGTGATACTTAAGTGGCAACTTTCCCACCTCAATAGCTAGCTTTTGGGGTGTGGTTCTCCAAGTGCTTAAGTACCTAACAATGGTATCAGAGCCGGTTGTTGTTGACGTTTCGAAATGGAACCGACGGAGGGTTCTAAGCGGGTGTGACTAAGTGAAGTACTGTCGGAGTAGCCGTCAAGATGTCGGCTTTTCGAGGATGGGGTGTTGTTAGGAACCAAGGTAGTATGGGCTACCTTTGTCCCACATTGGTTAGAATGGGGTGACCAATGTGGTACTTAAGTGGCAACTCTCTCACCTCAATAGCTAGCTTTTGGGGTGTGGTTCTCCAAGGTGCTTAAGTACCTAACACAAACTTATAAGCTATAAGATCGAAATAACTTGGTAAGATAGTAAAACAGCAGCCACTTAATGGTCCTCTATTGTGGAATTGGAGCAACATATTGACAGGGGGATGGAGAAAGCCAGTGATAGATAATAATAATAATAATAATAACAGTTATCCCAATGAATATTGTGAAAAAAGGACAGTGATAGTCCATAACCATTCAATTGTTCAAAACAAAAATTATGGCAGAAAACTAACTAAAAAAGATATGTTTATCTCCCTTTCAATGACCTTACTTGACATCGCCAACAAGTAAAGTTGTAATACATACATAAATAAATAACCCTTTTCATTGTTTTTAAAAGATAGTAATAGTGAGCATTTTTCCTTCTTTATTAACTAAAAATAAATAAAATCTACTAAGACTAAATACAAAATTCAAAATTCTTCGTGTTTAGGTTTTTTTTTGTATTCTCACTTCAACTATGCTACTTTTATATATTGTGCACCTAACAAAATAATAAAAATAAAAAATCAGAACTTTTCTCTCTTTTTTTTTTTTTTTATTGCAGCTCGAGCTTTAAAAACACTGTTCACCTTTACCCATTATTGAGATATATAAACCATCCAGTGTCGCTTCATTTGGCACAAACTGCAGCGTGAACATAAATTTATCTAATGAATATTTTCCAAATCCAAAAACCACTAACTACTCAACTCGTAGAGTGCGCTTGAGCTTGTCTATAGATATATTTCACCTGGAAATGGACTATCAGATTCTAATTTAATCTAGGGCTGTAAGTCATACAACCATAAACCTAGTTCTAAGAATTCTTGTACGTGCAAATACAATTACTCTGGGGAAAAACGCAAGAAAAAAACCCTTTAGATAAAAGCTAAACCCCTGATTAGGAACAAAAGAAGTATTGCAGAAGCAAAACGGAAAGACAGACGTTGGATTCAACGGGGTTCGAATAAATGAAAAGCAAGCATAAGCAAATGATAATAACAATAATTTAAGGGGGAAAAAGGCAGAATTAAGTTGAAGCAGCATTTGATTACATCGCAAACTGCAGGGTTTGGACACATTAGAGATGAATCGAAAACAGGAATATGAAAAAGGCGAAATTACCATTGCTTCGAGGATGGAGGTTGCAGAGGTTGCAGTTAGTAGAACTACAGTTGAATTATTTCCCTAGCTGCAAAGGAGAAAACGAAGCTACGGATTTCCTTGGTTGCGTTGATGGGACGCGACCCACTTTTTCCCTGTGGTCGCCTGTAATTTAAACTATTGTTGTTATTTTGGAATCTGCCATGTAAATTATAGAAAATATTGGTCTTCAATTTGAGATTTTTGTAGGACTGACACAAAAACAAATGAAAAAGTTAATCATTGAAAACTAACTTACTCCTTGCATCAAAGTGCACTCATTCATGTTGTACTGCGATGCCCATGATCATATTTATAGCTTTTTCATTTTTCTCTCCTCCACTATATCCATGGTGAGAGCACCCATAAAGTGCAAAAAAAAATTAAATATTAATAATAAAATATGGGCAGTTGCAATGAATGACAATTTAAGAATAGGATATGTAAGGTACGTTACACTCTTTTTCACACCTGACAGATACTTGTTTGTTGAGTGCTTTAGGATTGAGGACGAATTGAGGCGGCGGACTGAGCAGCGAGATGTTGAGCAGCGTGAATGGTGGATGGGTATCTTGTTGAGGGTGCGTGGATTTGGGGATCTGAATCTAACTTTAGGGTGAATGAGTGGGGCTTCATTAAGTGCTTGGTGCTTGGGGGTCGTGAGTAAATCTAAATAAAATAGGGCATTGAACAGACGTGGATACGAGGATGCGAACGAATGGATTTGGTACACAACCTAGGGCTTCGAACATGGAGGCAACAAGTTGAGCGACATGAACCACGTGCAAATGTATATATGTAGAGCATATATGTACAAGTGTATATCAAGACTTTAGCAGGGAGAGCATATATGTATATGTATAGGTGTATATTAATAGTATATCAAGTATAACAACTGTAAATCAGTAATAGTAGAAATGTGAAATCTGGCTGGGCTGGTTTTTTTTATGCTATTTTTGCAAAACTAAAAAGTTTGAGTTATGTACCTAGTGTTAGTAACTTGTATTGCTCATTTTACAACTACCCATTAAATATAAAAGCCTCCTATAAATACTAATTCTACTTCCAAACTTTTTTCTTTATTAACTACAATACTAGACATTCAACTATCCTCGTTTTAACAAGAAATTAAAATGTTATCTAAATTAAATTGAATTAAGTTAGTATATAAATGATCTAAAAATATAAAGATATTGTTGGAATCCTACGTCATTCCAAAACTTTTCTACACGTGAATGTGTAAAACAAAGATTGCCTATCAGACTTACAAAATTTATTGGAAATAAATATGATTAAAATTTATTGAAAATAAATATAATTATCTATGACATGCCCTCTCAAAATGGTGTATAATTGAATTTATTGGATCCCAATATTTTTTTGATTGAATGTCTGATAGAATAAAATTAAGAGAATTGATTAATGTTGTTAATAACATTTTATAAGTATAGAATCTTAATAAAAATAATTGTTTTTAAATAAAAAAAAATGAATTAAAATATTTACAAATATAACAAAATTTTAAGTAGAAAAATTGTGTGTACTAGTAAATCTGTTTTTGGTCTATCGGGTCCACGTTAACCTTATGTTTGATTGTGTTAGAATTTTGAATAATTTGAAATTATTCATTTTTGTCTGTTTTAAACTTTTAAAAGTGAGAACAACCGAAGAAACTATATCGACTTGAATATCTCTTTTTGACCCTGCTACTACCACTAATAATAATAATAATAATAATAATAATAATAATAATAATAATAATTGGTCACATTTTGACAAAAAAAAAATTAAAATAGACAATATTTTATTTTTGCCGCTCCGAGAGCTATAAGCTTTCTTGTTTTTCAAAAATTTTTAAAATTATATTCGAAATAATATAAAAGTTGTGAAACAAAATTTAATTTCGAGATTTTAGCTGTTAGATTTTAAAAGATACCAAAAATAATTTTAAAAATTTCAAAATTGTATTCATGATTTGTTTATTAAAATCAATTTAAGTTTAAAATCGAGTTTATAAAATTTAAATTCAAAGATTTTTCCCATATTTTTCTAAAACCTAATTTAATTAGTTCATAAAAAAAAATTAGATTTACCAAATATCATAAGATTTATAACTCTTATAAATAGTGCCTTAGCCAATTATATATGGGCAAGAGAAAGAGGAAAATTTCAATTTTCATTCATCTCAAGGCCATCAAAATATTCTTGGTAAGTGAGTCTTATTATATAACTAGAATGTTTCTATGTTTATTTAATGAATATAAAATTTAGAAAAGAAATTGTGTTATAATTAGTGAGTTGAAAAAAATTATTATTTATATATATATTTTAGTGAAAATGATTTTCTTTTCTCTATGGCGTGATTATAATTTTTTTTTTTCAAAGTTAGAGTTTATAATTTATCTAATCTAATACTTTTAAAAATTGGTTCTATAGTTTAAATTTTAATACATATTCTTCTTATTCTGCATCTAATTTATTTGTCAAAATTAACCTTTTCTTTCAATTTTATTAAGTTTAAGATACATTAAAATCTTGAAATGAAACAAAATCCAAGAAAAAGTATTATATTAGCCAAGGAATGGTATACCACACTAAGGAATTATTAATAGTTCATATTTGTGGGTATCCGTATTTTATCTATACACATTTTATTCTTTTGATTTTAAAAAATCAATATTTGTTAATCTCTATTTATATATTTTAGAAATATATAAAAATATATCCGCTTTACAAATTTTAAAAATATATTTTCTTAATAAACTTATTATTATTTAACTAATTTTGATAAAACAAAACAACAAAGACTTATAATCCCCACTAAAAGAAATACAAATATAATTATGGCCGTGGCTATGAATTACAAATTTGCGGTCGTCGGCGCACGTGTTAATCTGGACGTTGGGGTGGTGAGAGGCAATTTCATGTAACACTTTTTATCTGCAAATCACAATGACGACTCTGTTTGCGTTTTCCCACTCTCCGCTGCGCTTGATTTTCAAAACCAAGGTCGTATCACAATCATCTGATCCATCCACTGTTGATTTTGTACTAATTTCACAATTTGCAGGTCCCGTTTCCGTCGCTCTTTCACACAATCCGTCGCTCTCATGGACGGTAATTCGTTTCTCCCAATTCAAATGCATCTTTTGGCTTATTATTTCATGGCACGCTGATGATCTCTGAATCGAGAGGAAAGGCTTCTAGTTCTCGGAATTGTTGGCGTAAAAATTTGATTGCATGCTAGGTGTTTGATTATATGACCGACTCGCTCATTTTATTGCTTGATGCATCTGTAAACGAGCAATCGCGGTTGAGAAACGCAGTGTTCCGCATATGCTGGATCTGCGATTCCTTCAATATCGTATTGAAATAAAAAAATAGCCTAATTGTTTTGCGTGGCTTAGTAATTAAAAGTCCACATATCTTTGTACATATCTTTGTTTTATTCGTGCATGCGTGCGATGATCAAAGATTAATCCAAAAATTAATGTAGAAAGGATGATTATGTTGTGTTGGATAGAGGACTATTTGATGGATCAAGCGTTGAAAAACCTAATCCCTGATAGTTTCAAGTGGAATGTATATTGCCTATGACCAAAATTGCATCGAAATCATCACATTTGGAATCGTATTTTTCTTTATTCTGGACACTGCACTAATGCTTTTGCCAATGTCTGACTCTTGAGGCCTCACATGTCGAATTGAACCTGCGTGAAGCCTTCTCCGAAAGTAAATTTGTTTGCTCTATGATCTGCTTCAATTATATGTCTTGTTTCATCAGTGATGAACGGATATTGCTGTGATGTTTGTATGAATAGCGATACAATATTAAAGTTTCATCACCCTGGGTTTCGTTTTAGATTCAGACAGAGGTAATTTGTGTATGTGTACAGTCCAATGTCTGGAATTACTGGGATATTTTGGGAGCATGTGGGCTTATCATCAACTAGGAAACCACTTTCTGGATTTAGAATGCTTTGTACTGGCGAAGGTGCGTGTTGGTTTTTAAGCACTTTGAAAATTGTCGAGCAGCTTTTACATAGTGTCAACGTTCTTTCTTATTTATTTATGCATGAGATTTTTCTGGTTGATGACTAATCCAACCGGATCGTGTCTTCTACTGTCGGGGAACCTGTAGGATCTCTTCTTACGGCAGCCTCCTCACTGTCCCATGTCTAAAACCTGCTGCTTGGTTTGCATGTACATCATTGCTTATGTGACGTGATTGACCATTTTGTATGTGCCAGATTTGACTACTAAAAAATGTGTTCCTTGCAACTCAAAGGATTTGCGACCAATGACTGAGGATGCAGCAAAACGTTTGATTCGAGAGGTATGTGATGTCCATCTCCGTTTGTTACTGCTATCGTCTTATGCATTGCATTTCATTTATTCATTTATTTTGTTTTGGTTTTGTATAGCTAGCTGATTGGAACCTTATAAATGAAGATGGTATGCTAAAGTTAAACCGATCACTTAAGGTGAAGAGTTTTCTTAAAGGAATGGAGTTGTTTAAACTTATAGCCGAAGTTGCAGAAGCAGAGGGTATCCTGCTTTCCATCTACCAAATATAGGATGCACTCTTTTCTGTTTTCATGAATTACCACGATTCTTTCAGTTGCAATATGAATTTTACTGTCCTCTAGATCTGAGTTCAATAATTAAATGCAGGTCATCACCCTGATCTTCATCTAGTTGGATGGAACAATGTAACAATTGAAATCTGGACACATGCAGTAGGTAAGATTTATTATTTATATAGCATTAAATAAAATTCCCCTTAGACTTGTTTGTTTCACTCGTAAATTTAACAGCCTGTTTTAAACTGTGTAAAAGACCATCTCAACATGAAGAGACCATCTTTCTTAAAATTTATAACTAATTCCTGTACATTGAAACAATATTCTTTACTCGTACAAGTCTTATTTTTGTAATATGCTGATTTGAGCCTTGAAAATAATGTGGACACGTGGCAAAACATTTCCGGACAGTGAGTATAGAAAATATTATGAAAGAATTCCAAATACAGGATGATTTACCTTTCCCTCTTCCTTTACTCCTAAATAAATCGCAAAAAAAGGGTGAAAACTCTTCAATTGGAACAATATGGTACTGGAGAATTGGGGGAACACCTTTATAACTGTTCTTTAGCTAACAACGTCGTGCAAGAACATTCAAGTCATATTGAAGTATTATAATGGAGTTTATATAATCGTTCACATTGCAAAAATGTTCTTCTGTTTAGTAATGTGTGTCATTAATCTTCAATGAACAGTGAGGTAAGCTTTGAGGTCGTGTTTTTATTCATTACATCTTAAAATCTTGTCTAAGGAAATACCTTCAAATGACCAGGGCTCAGAATCAACATTCTTTTTTGTTTTCCATTAGATGTTATCGTCATCTACCTTGTTTCTAGATTGGTTCCTTGCATAAATAAACTAGTTTCCTGGCTTATTTACCCCCAAGCTGTTCAAGATCTCGTGTGATATTGGCTTTGACATAATTAGCTTTTGGGCAGGTGGACTGACTGAAAATGACTTCATTCTCGCTTCCAAGATCAGTAAGCTTGATGTTCATGACCTACTGAGCCGGAAAGTTTCTATTAGCAGTCAACATGACTGTTGAACAGTAACCAAAACATTCCAACATAATTCGTCCAATGTTCTTGTTCATTTTCATGCAGCTGTCCCAAGTCGGGATTCCCAGGTTGTCTCTTCGTACATTACGCGTTGATTCAGTTCAGTTTTGCAGTTTGAAAGATAGTTATCATACTTTGGGGTTTAACTAAGAATTGTGATTTTCTTTTTCCTTTTCTTTTATTGGTGTGGTACTGTGAGCTTTAACCCTGTGGGTGCTTTGCTGTTTTGTAGTTAGATTGAGATGATTTGTGGATCTCCGATTTTATTTTGTTTTGTGATAATCGCAACCGTTAATAATGCTATTGGATTTGTCCGTACCATTCTTGGCTCTAGTTGGTTTAGGATTTTTCTTTTATAAATATTTTTTTTCCATTCGGTTTTAATTATCGTTCAAATGGCTAAATTTAGGTCCGGTAATTCTTTGGTTTTCTAAAATGAAGTCTATTTTCGTTTCATTTTTTGGTTTTTGAAAATGAAGTCTATTTTGTCTCTATTTATTTCTTAAGTAAGTAAAAGAGTGAAATTCTGATTTCTTTTTTTTAAAAAAAGTTTAGGCTTCAAAATTTGACTTGATTTTTTAAAGTATTAGATAGGCTTAATTTTCTAAAATTAAAAAGCAAAAATTAAATGGTTATCAAAGAAGACCTTAGAAAATTAAGAAAATTATTGGATGTGCTGGATTGTATGATTTCTTCTACAGGCGGGTTGACCTTAATATTGCTTAACTACTTTCCTCCCCCTCTCTATTGATAACCAAATATCATACAACTTCTCTAGCAAAATTACTCTATGCTATTCTAATAACATCCCAATATCATTCTTTCCTATCATGAAAAGCTACTTCCATGTGTAGAATTTTTTGAAATGTATATTGCAAACAGTGATGAACTAAAATAAAAAATGTTTTTATGGCAAGGGATTGAATGTAAACTTCTTTAAAATAAAAAAATTGAATTGAAAAAAATATCCAACGTTAGAGATTTACATATATTTAACAGGTAGATATGAGGGATCAAGCCGAATGAGGTTTTAAAATAACATATAGGTAAAATGTTCGGTTTCAATTATGTTCTTAATTTCTAAGTGTTTCATTTTTTTTATTATTATACTTTAAAATTTGTTCCACAAAATAAATTTGAAAAGTGGGTCTAAAAAATGTATTTTCCATCAAAGTAAAGGATGAAAATTGACATGACCATTAGTATATGAAATATCACCTTGAATGTCATAATTATTTATTTAATAGAAAAAATATCACTTAAATCGTTCACACAATTTTGTTAAAGTTTTTACTCCTTAATTATGATGTGCTGCGTGGTATCTTTTGAAACAAAATTTGAAGAATTTACGTATCCAGTAAAAAAAATTGAATATTTAAGGTTATAACATAAAATTCAAGTTTTTATCAAATTAATTAAAATTTAAAAATTTGAATTTGTCAGAGTTTATCAAACATAAAATTGAGCTAAACACAATTTTATGGTCTAAAACTTGAAATTCAACATAAATTTTAATATATTTTTTCAAAATTGGTTGGTTTTTTTGTAATTACGGAACCAAAAATCAAGATCCGAATTCAAGCTGAAGCGTTTGTTCATAGAGATCCAATGGACAGGTCTCGGGGCATAAAACGCAAAGCTGAAGCCATTTCTCAATCTCTTCAACTCGTTGCCACTTCACCCACAAATCTTTGGTTCCTCAACCTGCTCGCTTGCTTCTTCAAACCATGGTAAATTCTCCCCTTCACTTTTCCCGTACTCGATTTCCTTCTGTGATTGGTAATCTTGAACTTAGCTGTTGCGTTAACTTGATCTTACGATCTTCACGTTGTTTGTCATCGATTCAAACCCCAGTTTTTCCAATGGGGTTATATTATACCTCCCAAAATGTTTGATTTGGATTTTGATGTTAACGCGAGTTATTCTTTTGCTTTTTATCCCATTGCAATTATACGTGTAGTGAATACTTTTGAGATTAAGATTATAATTGGACGAGTTAGAGGTTCAGATCGGATTTGTAACCGATCCTTTTCCAGGTGAAACATGGGTACTGTCTAATTAGTTCATGCACGTACGTTCATCTAGGCGCTAAAATTTTGTTTTGGAGGTAGAATGATCCAATGTCCAGGATGCTGTTAGTAGGAACGTTGCCAATTTTTTTTTTTTTCCTCTGTCTCGAATGATATGTTATTGTTTGGATTGAAGTAGAGAGTAATTTAACCTTGTATTGAAGCAGAGAGAATAAGTTAGAGCTTCAGATATGTTATTTTTTTCAAGTTTGCGAAGTAGGTAGTAACAGAATCTTGTTCTTGCAAAAGAACTCACGTCGAAGTTGAAAGACACGAGGCCGATTCTTCCTTCGGTAACGTTCTTGAAGATCAATCCAGATCTCATGAGCGGAATCTGAAAAATTCACACTAGCAGAGATCTCCTTCGAGAGTGAATTCAAAATCCACAAAGTGACAATGCTATTGCAGATGTTCCAAGATTTCAACAGTTCTCTGGTTGGCCGTGGAAGAGATTCATCAACAAAGCAAAACTTGTTCTTAACAGTGAGACCAATCACCATAGCCTGGCTCCATGAGGTATAATTTGTTCCAGTCAGCAAATTTGATACGAGAATGACGTTTGTTGAATCTGAATGATGAAGATAGTAGGAATTGGTGTATTGCTCTAGGACTGAAGAATTGGTTGAAGGAATCGTAGCCGAAGATGA
The DNA here is from genome assembly GCA_031780015.1 of Citrullus colocynthis. Lineage (NCBI taxonomy): Eukaryota > Viridiplantae > Streptophyta > Magnoliopsida > Cucurbitales > Cucurbitaceae > Citrullus > Citrullus colocynthis. The sequence continues at coordinate 825,916 of QLSR01000364.1, forward strand.
AGAACAGGTGGAAATCATGGAATTAGGGTTTGGAAGGGTAGGATCAGTCATCGTGAAGAGAAACGAGGCATGCTCTCTCAGAGAGAAAAAAAATTGCTCTGATACCATATTGAAGCAGAGAGAGTAATTTAACCTTGCCATCTCATTAATGATGTAAATAAAGAGTATTTATACTCAGAGAAAATACAAGGAAATAAATTTAACCAATTACATTCTCTAATAACTTTTGTTTCTCTCGGTTTAGGGTGTAAACTTTTGGATTTCATATGAGAAATTGAATAAAATTAGATATAAGCTCGCAAAAGTTCTGTTATCAATAAAAGGAAAAGTTCATTTTAAGCTTTGACTTAGCATGATGTGTCGGTCTAACCTGGATGTTTGAACTTCATGATCATCAAATGGGGTGAAAATGGATTCAATACCTTCTTTTGGTTGATTTTTGTTTTCTTTTTTTGTTGCTGATTATTTTACTTGTGTTGGGTGTTTGTTTAGTTGAATTTGGAAACTTAGATGTTCAATTGTCTTTGGCTGATTTTGTGACTGGGATTGAGTGTTCGTGTTGATGAGTTTAGCAATTTATGTGGAAATTTATTGGTGAATAAATAGCTTATTTAACTGAAAATGTTTTTTTCTCTCTATTTAGGATTATGATGACCTTACTTGAACAGGATATGTTCTATAGGTTGTACTAGTGTGTCCTTGAGTTCTCTCTATTTAGCATTATGCGTGAATAAATAAATGAGCTACATTTTTCTTTAATTACAAATTTATTAAATTGCATTTGATAATCTGAGCCTGTTCCTCGGCTTGGGTTGAATCTTGAACGATTAGAATTCTTATTTTAGAGTGGTATTTCACTGTTGCTGGTGCATCCCAGGCCACTTATAACAATGCCATGATAATTGCATGTTTCCTCGTTGATATCATCTATTGGACGTCTAGGCAAATGCTATCGAAAGCCATTATGATACTGATATGAATACCTCTTGTATCACTACAAATACTTTGGATTTTCATGTGATGATTCTTACTCTGTACGTGGCTTTGGATGTAGGAGTCTTGTCCTTCAATAAAAAATATTCTCCTGTTGGATTCTGAGGGGAAACGTGTGGCTGTCAAGTATTACTCTGATGAGTGGCCAACAAATAGTGCAAAGGAAACTTTTGAGAAAGCTGTATTTAGCAAAACTCAAAAGAGCAATGCTCGAAATGAAGGTAATCAGTTGTTTGTGGCTTTTTGGCCGCTCTGTTTTATAGATACAGGTCATAATTGTGTAGTTAGAAATGATATTTTATTATTGGTCTTTTTTGTTTTTTGTTTCCCCCACCATCTTAATTTTGATTTGGAACCATTACCTTCTTAGCACCAAGGTAACATTAATATGGTTAATAAAAGACAAAAAGTACGCACTAAGCAGATTTTAAAAAGTCCTATACTTCTATATCCTGTTAATTCCTTATCTATTGTTTATCTGCAGCGGAGATTGCAATGTTTGAAAACAATATTGTTGTTTACAAGTTTGTGCAAGATCTGCATTTTTTTGTCACTGGTGGTGAATATGAGAACGAGCTTATTTTGGCGACAGTTCTTCAGGGATTCTTCGATGCTGTTGGCCTTCTCCTTAGGTCTTAGCTTTAAGTTCTAACAATTGTTACTGTTTACTGGTTATGAACTTCCTTGTATATTTACTGTACGTTAGTGCAGAGTTACTGTCACAGACTCACAATTAATGTGTGTTTTGCTTCTACTTTAGGGGTCACGTGGAAAAGAAGGAAGCACTTGAAAACTTGGATCTTATTTTATTGTGCCTTGATGAAATTGTTGATGGAGGGTATGGTTTAAACTTATTTCATGCTTTTAAGGTTTATTGATCCTATAGTTCTGATTAGTTTTCTTTAGATTTTAAGCATGCTTGTCAAAAATGTACTGTGAATAGATTGTTAATCTGGATTTTATCTAAAAGTTGGAGATTTAAATACATATGTGAGGAATTAGGTCTACTTGAAATAATCCTTCAAGGAGATACCTTACAAGTTTGTTATATTTGGGTGAGATATCGTCTTAATTCCTAGTTGTTTAATGTAGTAGCAAATATTAAAATATCCATTGTTGTTGTATGGAACATGGAGGGAAGTCCTAGAACTTTGTCGAGAGGCACAACATTCCTCTACGTGTATGATACTATGATATAAACTAGTAATGAATTGAAAAACCTCCCTCCATGATTATGATACGTACATATCAATGAGTTCAAACGGTATTATAGCTCTAAAATAAATTTAGCTGTGCAGCTGTGATCAATTTTTAATTTCCAGGATTTTGCGGCATGTTAGTATAATTGTTCCAACAGTTGCCTTTAGTGTGTTATCACTTGTCCTTGGCTCCTTGAATAGGATGGGAATTCACAGAACAGAAGTAAGAACTAAATTCAATTTTTCGATGATATGGAAACCAATTTCTGTTAGGAAGGAACCTATCGTTAGTTGTAGTTCTGTTCAGATATCATGGTATTTGCAAATATCATTATGATTTCTGACATTTAAGCTTTCTACTTGACCAAAAATTCATCTTCCTTTGCAGCATCCAATGATTAATCCTGGTCCCCTAATATCTATTTCTGCCAAGGAACACGTTTATATGAGCATCTTCTTTTCTCTAATTATTATTTTTATGCAAAGTAAAAAAATATGAAATACCTATAGACGGTGCCCTAACACAACCAGAGCGTGCAAAACATACTTCTGATAATCTTTTTTGGTAATGATTGCAGTATTAATAATCTCCATTAAAGATCAGAGGTTTAAATCCTTGTGTAATGGCTCGATTGTATTAGAGATAAGAGAACTGACTTGATTCTTTCTGAAATTTGAAAGTATGACTACTACAATTTATGTCCAGTACATTTGCTAGCTGATGTTGGATAAAGTGTTGCAGAATAGATTCAGCATTATCATGCGAAAGTTTGGGAAGAGGAAAAACATAGTATATGTAGATTCTCACTAGAGAGAGGGTCATAAGATGACTATATATGCCATCGAAATTTACAGCGTGCAACTGCATGTGTTTGATGTCTTGTTTCCTTGAAGTGCACTATCACTAGATTTAGAATTGGATGTACCTACAACTTCATGTGAACTGCATTTTTTATAAACTTCTGTTTCTTTTTTCAGTTGCAAATCTCAAGTTATTCAGTTAGCCAGGGCACTAAAGTGATTTATATTTATGCAGTATTGTTCTTGAGACCGATGGAAATGTTATTGCTGGGAAAGTTGCAACTCAAAGTATAGATTCTTCAGCTCCTTTGTCTGAGCAGGTATTATTACCCTCTTTCCTGTGGGTTATTCGTAAAGGAAAATATGAACGTTGAGAATTGAAATGCTAAGTTAAATGATCATAGACTAACTCATCTTATCTACAGACAATAAGTCAAGCACTGGCCACTGCACGTGAACATCTGACGAGATCTCTTCTTACATGATGCATACAAATGCTAATGGGAAGTAGCATGGAGAAAGTATCTTTATGGCAGTTGGCTAGTGATCCTATACGACACAAAATTGGTTCTTTATCACCTTGGAGTTGCATTTTTTATTTTCATGGACAATCTCCTGCAATTGACCCATTTGAAGTTCCTGCTTTTAGTTGAACAAGGAACTTTCTCTTTTCATCTTTTTTCCCTCAAGTAGTGCTTATTGCATTGTTTCGTGTCAGAGCAAGTTGGATGTTAGTGGCATTATTATACACTAATTGATTTAAATATGTGCATTCATTACCCCCTGAAACTTCTCTGAGATGGTCTTTCGTGATTATTATTTATTATTTTTTTTTTGGTAAAAAGTTCAACAAGTAGGTTGGAGGATTTGATTAATTTTCATACTGATACATTCGTAAAAATACCTGAAAGCGATTTTGAAATGGTTTATAATTCATTCGTCATATTGTTAGTTGCACCGATCTCTTTGTAGCTTACTTTAACTAAAAAATTCAAATCATATATTAAAAAAAAAAAAAAAAAAACAAAATGTTCATCATGTGACAATTTTATTTGGACAACTGAATGGTGGTTCTAAAATGGTGAAAAGCGTCTAATTGAGGAATTCTTGATTCTAACTTTTGAAGTACATAAAACATGGTACCTCTTGCATCTTTTCTTCTTAAAACCTTTGGATACAAGATAGTCTCATTCACATTAAAGAAGAGCTGAAAAGACAGTGAGCAAAAAGATGAATCTAGTTCAAAATGTGCAAAAGACTTTTTCTATTCAAAATTTCTTCCAAACATTTCAATTTTAGTTACGTATATGATGTAAAATTAAACAATAAATTTATTTTGAATCTGATTAAAGACATGCTTCAAAGTACTTTAAAACTTGACAAAAGTTATGAACATTTTAAAATTCACTTGAAATATGCCGTAAACCGTTGAATTTTGTTATATTTATTTACGGACAAATGACTCTTGACATGATAATTCGTATTTAATCAAATAAACATCACCAATAAGGTAAAATTAGATTAGGAGACTCATGAGTTGATTAATAATTTTGAAATCCCCTTATTATCCCTACACATGCACCAAGGATGTTAACAAAAGAGCGATATAAACCCACAACGATGTATTTACATATATCTTTTTGAGACAATTGCAAACATAACAATCAGGTCCAAAATATTAACAGATATGACTACGATGCAAAATTTTTTTTTGCCAATATAGTAAGATTTAGACCCAGTTGGGCCAGCGAATCTATCATATCAACTATATTCTAAATTTTCATACATTTGCAATTCTTAAAAACATTGTTATACACTAAATTCTTAGCCTAAACATACTACCCATGGTAATTATCCTATTTTTTTAGGGCAGACATTAAAATCAGGTCCACACCACCTTTAGGTAACTTATTTGAAGACCCCAAAATGGGGTTTTACACGTAAAAAGTCATTTATTTATACCCATAAAGTACCTGACGTTGAAATCTTGTATTTCATTTAAGTGAATAAAAGGAATACCGCAGATAACAGAAACAAGAGTGATGTTTTCACTGCCAAAAGATCGGATGATAAAACACTACAAAGGTAGTTCTAAGAATTCAATACAAAGATAAAACTGTACTTATTGCAATCAAGGGGGTTTTCAACCATCACGATGAAGAATAAACATAATGGTATCAGTAAATAAGCCAAATAAGCCTTGCAAATACTAACGCCTTGTAAAAGCTTTAAATTGATGTGCAACTAGCTGAAAACTGTGTAAGAAAAAAAAAAATGCTTTTTCATGCCATAACTACTACGAGAGAGAAAGGGACTCAAAAGAGTGTAGTTCACTAATCCAAATTAGCAGACCTCGTTAAACATAACCAGACAATGATATTGTGTAGAATACAACCTCGTGGCACAGGGCAGTGGCCAGACGATCTCTTCGGACCAATTAATAATATTTCATCAATAAATTAATGCCAGATCATAACGGCACCTCTGATTGGCCACTACTATATGACACACACAGCCTATTAGTAGCTGTTTTGCCAAATCTGTTGCGACTGCTTTGGTTGTTGACCCTGAGACCCTCCCAGAGACGCGTCCCTGAGAGTTTGCTGTTGGCCGTCCAGTGATATACCTGCCTGGGAATGGTAAAAGTTCGGATATCCCAGAGCCCCATATTGTTGTGAAGGCTGCTGAGCTTGTCGGAATCCACTAGATTGTTGGTTCTGCCCTTGGAGACCGTAATACGCACTAGCGGGAACAGCAGACATTGTTCGGGAACCAGGTCCATGAATCCACATAGCTGGGTTTTCATTCTGCCATAGATTGTCCAAAAATAAAACCAACAGTTACTGCTATGAAGTATCATATAGCATCATCTAGGCACTTTCACACGGAATAGAAAGAAAAATCGATACCCATTTCACAGCCTCAGAGAAAAATAAGGTTCCCAGAATTGACTCTCCTACCATTTTTAATTATTCAACTGGGTTAACTAATTGATTACCATAAACTGGATCGAATTTTGCAAATTTTTCTTCCAACATGAGCATGCAAGGAATTCTCAAGCCTAAGTTTTCTTTTTATAAGGGATGAAATTATTTATTTTGGCTTTTTAACCTCATATTGTCAGGTGGGGATCTCTATCTTTTATAAGTTTCACCTTAAAACCACGAGTCTAAAAAAGTTACCTGCTGGAGGGATAGCAAATGATTGCTCTCTTTGTACTGTGAACTTATAGCATCTTCATAGCCGATGGACGATCCTGCAGGTGCTGTGGGAGGATTCAGCGGGAAATTTCCTCCAGGAATGCTAGTTGAACTTCCAAATCCGTAACCAGAAGCAATTGCAGCAGATTGTGGCAAGCTGCTAACAGAAATGCTATTTTTGTACTGGGGAAGTACTGCTGCCAAAGCTTGATGGTATGTGCTGTTACCTGCAAACGCCTGTTGGAAACCAGATGGCATATATGTATAGCTCTGTGGCAAGAAAGGGTAGCCAATCATATTTGCAAAATGACCCAGAGGAAGTGTGGGCTGTGAATAAGGATGAACAGCAAGGTGTTGTGGAACGGTTGGCCCTGCGGCAACATTAGACTGTGGAGTAGGCTGAGAAGTAGTAATGCTACTTGTTCTTAGAACCTGAAAATTTAACGGAATAGATTATCAGAATGCCCTTTTAGTTTGGTCAAAGAGAGAGGAAGGGACAAGATTAAACTGGCATAAATTTCTTGTAACTATATTGTCCAAAATAAGATTAACAACAAGCTTATTGCACTATTCCATACAGTGAATTAATAGTACCCACAAATTCCCGCATCTCACAGAACTCGGCATATTATCTCAGAAAGCTCTCTAGTCCCAAACTAAATATTATGCCAGCTTACAAATAAGTTACTATTTGGCACTACTGAACCTTGTGTGACATAGTCTCCAACCCACACAACCACTAGTTTGGGTCCATGGGTCTTTAAGCCATCATGACTGACCCTAGGTGGTTCATTAATTGTCTCATTATAAGTACGAAGCAACATCAAGACCCACATAATCATGCACTTTCAACTTGGGATTCTTTCTCATACAGTTGCTTGACTAAGAATAATCAGCTACCAAGTAAGCAACAGGGTAGAAAATCAACAGCCAAGTGGTGACAAAATGCAATCAGCTTTAACTATCACAAAAATATATCATCAATATTATTTATCAAGAATGAAGTAATCAGTTCAAGATTATATATGATATTTAATCGCCATCTTCACAAACAGAAGCAATATGCATTTGTATCTGAAGAAATCATGCAACTGATATAGTCATCTAAGTGAATGAATAAGAACGCACCTCCGGCATGGACATGGAGGGGCCAGTGATGGAAGAAGCAACATTGCTGTATTTTGGCACTGATTGTGTGTCAGGAAAAGGTGAATATGGAGGATCCTCCCTTACTGTTTGAGATGTGGAAGCCAACAGCATATTGTTGGATAAAGTATTTGTGTACGCTAGCTGCAAAAAGAGGGGGGGAAATAATAATTAGGGCTGAGAAGCCATCCTACAGAACAGTCATTTAAGACATATGAACAAATACAGAAATAAAAGCAAAGAGGCAATATATGTATGATTAGTGCCCATAGTAAGAATATTTAAATACAATTAAAAGAAACGAAGATAATACTCATTCAGAATTCTACAGATATCAAAACCCCTATGGGATATTACAACATTTTAACGACTAGAAACATTAATGGTGTGGACCTGATTTTAATGTCTGCCCTAAAAATGGCATCCAAGAAGTGGTGAGGGAGGTCGTGGAAGAAAAAACATCACATGGGAGCATACAGTCAACAGAATGTCGAAGAAACTCAAGGGGATTTTTGTCTTATATGTTGTGGGTATTTGGTGTTTTGAAGGCATGGAGTGGTTGGCAGGATAATGAGATTGAGAGGGAAGGACAGTGGAGAGAGACAAACAGAGAGGAAAGAGATAATTTTTCTTTTTTATTTGTTAAATTTAAAAATGGGATTTCAATATTTAAAATAAACAAATGGAACTAGGGGCCTTTTAAACTTATATTTCAAAACTAAGGGACAAAATTGGCCAAATTAATACCTTAGGGACCAAACACAGAGAGACTAAAAATGTATTTTCCTTTTTTTATTATAGTAAACATCTCTAAAGAGATAAAATACATGTAATTAATTAACTAACCAATACACATCACCAAATTTTCCAATTTACCAACACCTGAATTCAAGGTTCACAACATTGAAGCACACAAACACCTCCATTTAGAGGTGTCTCTATGATAACCCTTCTTAAAAACCAGTTTCTTTCCTGTTTTACAATGAGAGCTGGTTGTGTGTGTGTGTGTTTGTGTGTCTAAACCTTCTTAGAAACAGTTCCAAAAACAAAAACACAAAACTGTTCTGCTCATTTTTCCAAACAAGCCGCTAAATTTCTTTAAGCAAATTTCACCCAGAGAACTATGTAGTGCATATCCAGAGAAAATTGAATGTTTGATATTACCATTGCTCTCTCAAGGTTCTGCATTTCTGAACTATTCTGTATAAATGGAATTTCTGATGGTTGGTTGCTCTCATAACTAAATCCAGGAGAAGAGGATGGGAATGCATATAGATTAGCCTGAGTATTTTCAGAGCTTTCCTGCTTCACCTCTGCTTGTGTCGTAGGTGTTTCGTAATATCCACCACTAGCACTAGTTCTGTGGATTAGGTTTCCATCCGAGTTAGTACCATCATCCTCGTAATACTCAGAATTTCTGCATGAAATAAGCTAATAAAATTATTACCAAAAAAAGCAAGCTATGAGGCTATAGAAATTTAATTTTAAAAGAAAAATCATTTAAAAATGTCGAATTCGTTTGAATGTTTTCCAAATATTTTGGTAAGCATAATACACTAGAACCAAGTAAATATTTTCTTCAACACTTAAAATGATGTTACATTTTCTTTCATACAAAAATATCACAAACTAGACAAACTCTCCACATGAAATTCATTAGAATGTACAACAATAATCATATACATGTTGAATTCATGTTGTTTTTTCTCCAGAAAACGATGTCACCATATTGATATCATGTTATTGATATATCCCAACTCCTGCGTCTTTTGTTTTTTAGTATTTTTACAATAAGAAATAATAGCCTCCGTAAAGAAGATACCTAGCCTCAGAGTGACCAACTGAAGAGACATCTGCTGGTGCAGAAGGTTCCTCTACATTACTATTCGGAAATGCCCCAGAACCAGAAAAGGAGGCATTGGTCCCAGATCCAAAACTTCCAAAGCTCAAATGAAAGCAATCTGGGGTGTGAAGCTGAAGGTGATGTGGAATTACTACAGAAGGATTATCCTCTTCAGGTGGTGAGTCCTGATCTTCCTTCTGTAAGCTTAATTGCTGAAAATTTGCCGACATTGACGAAACGCCATCTTCAGCTGGGAAAAATAATTATAAAAAATTATACATTGATATAACTCGTAAGAAAGGTGAACCATAACTGGCTTTCATTATTAAAAATGAGAAAAAACTAGAACTGAGAAGTATCGAGGGAAAGACTAGAATCTCTGAGATCACAAATTAAACTGAAGAGTGATCACTAAAGCTAAAAGATTAAAACTATCATAAACAAATCAATACGCTCAAATGTTACAGGATCTCTCAAGTTTTATCATATAAGAGTTTCATGGGCACATATTATGTAGTCAGAAGTCAAAATTATATCTTTTAATCAAGCACACTTCACTCGAGTACAATATATATTTTAGGATAAGGCTTTTTCAACCCAAAGGAAAGATGAAAATATAAATAAATTGGAGTACACTAAATAATCAAAACCAAATAAAGTCCCATCTACAGAGCCAGAAATTTAAAATACCTTCATCCTAAAAGTGTACAAAGATAATATCTATAACCCCATTCCAAGAGTAATGACATTCTTTAAATTCCCGTAAAACATCTCAAGTTTCAACATAACTGATATTTCCAACATAAAGACAAACAAATTGCAGTATACTATACATTCAAAACCAAATAATATCCCATCCATAGAAACCAAATATTCAAAAATACCTTCAACCTAAGAGTAAAAACAAAGATAATATCTACGATCATTCTCCACAATCAATTTATTTCTTCAAATTCCCATAAAATGTCACAAGTTTCAACATAACTGAAAATTTCCAAACATGAAGACAAACTTTTGTCCACTAGAAAAATTAAACATAAATTACAATGGAAAACAGGACAGAACTCAAAGAACCTTCCAGCATAGGGCAAACCAAACTCTTGAGAAGCTTTAACCAATGAATTGCTACGCCTCAATCAAGGTAATATCTGCTTTATTGCATAATAGCTCATGAACAAAAATAAAATAGCATTCAATTTCTTTTAATTTTTCTTTGAAGCGCCAAAGAAAGACATCTACCTTGAAAAAAAATGAGGTTTATGAAAAACTATACAGGTAGAACAAAAAAAAAATTCAATAATCTCCTAACAACGGCTACTTAATCAGAAAAAGGAATTTGACAAGCTTCTTTCACAAAATTGAAATTAAAAATTAAGAGTAATTATGTAAATTTATTTTTAAAAAAATTAAGGAAACCCCCCCCCCCCCCGCCGCGCGTAACATCTGCCAAGATTTAATTTTAAACCATTTTAAAGAACAACATCAAAGAATATCAATAAAACATCATCATATTAACTCAAGCTCAAGGACTTCAAGACAATTTGAATGTAAAAAAAAAAAAAAAAAAACTATAAGACCAGTAGCAGAATAACAACCTTCATTGTGTTCAATAACATGCCTGTGAGGTAAATACGAGCTCATGTCGTCATATAAGTTACTATCTGACACAGAGGTACTCCCAGAGTTATCCTCTGGAATATTGCTACCCAATATAGAAGCATGTGCAGCATGGTTTACATCAATATTGTCGACGGAACCACTTTCAACAACCTGAACCTTGTCTTGATGTATATGCTGATTAGGACTATCCAATGATAAGTTAGCTGGACTTGAATGCAACTCCAAGACTGCAGGTGATTCCACGGTACTAGGGATACCAACAGCTTGAGGAGGCTCAATTGAGGGCCATTCATCATTGAGAGATGCCTGCTGACTCATAATACCTGGTCCAGAGTGAGCTTCTGAAACTGTGGAAGCCCGATGTTGTGCCGAATGAAAATTCGGGAGTGATGGTGTAGACTGAAATGGAACGCTGTTATGAGAACTTGCACCTTGAAGGGAAGTGTTTTGCACGGAGGAACTCTTGCCCTGAGGCTTTCCCATCTTAACAATGTCAGCCATTGATACTTGGCCCTGAGCACCCAACCAGGCAGATTGGAAGCCAAAAGAGGACTGTGAGGATGAGATTGCTCCATCTCCTGCACCTAATCCTGATAATTTATTTTCTGTAGCCACATTGTTGCTGCGATAGTGATTAAGGGCACGTAAGACTAGTTTCACTTAAAAACAAAATATAATCCAACAATGCACAAAAGTTCCGACAAAGGTCAATAAATATTGTACAGTTTTAGCAATAACGAGAAGCATAGTTGCATAGAACCCTCATCTTTGGAGTTCTCATCTTTATACAAATTTGGCATAAAAGATAGGCTCCAGAAGCCTGGAATTATGTAATTTGAATTTGTTTAGCCATTATAGTAATGAGCTCATAGCATGCCTGATCAAACTTACCAATGAAAAGCTCAACTATTTAATCCTAAGTTACACAAGCCTAACTCATGGTACAAAACCTCCAAAAGATGTTTTAAAACGTTCAAAACATGCTCCATGAAGTCCTTTTATCAGAGGTAAGGAATAAACAAAAATTCCCTAATAAAGAAACCATATGCACAAAATTATCTAAACCTCATGACAATAGATGGATACAAGTCAGCAATGTAACAACATTTTTCAAGACCATTTAAACCAATCCAAAAGTCAGAAACTTTAATTATTAGCCACTCATGTATTCAATCTAAAAACCCACAAGTATTACCCTTTTATGAAGTACTGCTTCAATATCTACATTTAGTCATATAAAAAAGGACAGGAAATGCTGCTTTCTAACAGTTTCAGACAAATTTCAATTTCATGAGTTACCAATAGCCTTCAAGCATACCACAATGTAATATTCTTTCCTTTCTTTTTAAACTACAGTAAGATACAAATTACAATCTTTTTCCTACTAGTCTACATTAAGCATCACATATGAAAAAACTTAATAGTAATGAATAGAAGAATTAAAGAGAGAAATAAACCAACAAAGAGAAAATTCACATTTCTCAACCAATTGGAAAATAATAATTTTGCTTATTTGAAACATAATTAGCAAAGAATTCTACTCCATATCCATAAATAATGTTCACAATGGTAGTGGATTGCATAGTAGTCAATAATACACCATTGACAAGTACAACACAATCATATAACGTTTAACCTGTGAGATGGAAATTGGTAGAATGACTGATTTCCCGATTGACCAGATGCAGAAGATGAACCAGCATGATCACTAGCTCCATTTTCTTTTTTGTACACAGGTTTACTGTGCAACAAACCAGTTTCTAAAAAAACAAAAAGTACGTCAACAGTGTGTGAAATCAAATGAAATTTACAACTCCATAACATCATTCACATACCACTAGAACCAAACTGATTCAAGCTACTGCGTCCAGCACAACGATCTGTACCACCCTTACTCGTACGACTGGAAGGGATATTAGGACCACGAGATCGGGAGTCAATCGGATCCTTATTCTGAAAAGGCAAGAGAAGAGAAAAATGGTAAACAATGGCGATAACACAATTCAAGATCAATTATGTGTTGTGCGAGACAAGTTAGCTGCTAGAGCCAGGTAACTAAACCAACAAAAATGCAACATCTGGATAACATAATAAAAACTTTTAGAACAAACATCTGCCTTCCTCTCACATACGCACCTCTTTTTTCTTTTCTCGTTTGCTCTTCACCTCATGAAAAGGGTCTACACAACGATAGAATAAAATTAATATAATCTTCAAACTTTTAGAATCGAACAGAGCGAGACTAACAGAACGCACAACCAAAAATGTCCTAGCAGGTAATTCATTCGAAAAACATGTACTTAATATCCCCAAGAGCATAAATGACTCGTATGGGTATAGAAGCACGAACAGGAGTTGGCAAGATTCAAAAGAAACTTCGAACTTGGACCATCAAGCACGTTGAATAAAAGAAAAAATCTTCCTTTTCCAGAAAACGTATGACACAAGGCGAATCGTGCGCCAGTAATGACAACGGCTCTAAAACAGAACTATTTAGCAAACCACGTATTCTTTTCTGGTCTCACTTCACCAACGATAACAGTGAAAATAAAACCTTGGAAGTTTAAAATATAAACAAAAACACCGCAACGATCGATGACAACGGGTAGGGCGACTAGCACGTCATTAAAACAAAACACCTAAATAATAGAGTACGAGCTTTGATTTCACGACCTAGGGTTCTTGCAGGCAAAACACAGCGGCTAAAACACAAGAAAGATTAACCTTCCGGACGCAAGAAAAACAGAAAACCATGGACATGGAATTAGAAAAAGAGACCTTGTGTGAGGAGGCGATTAACGGCTTCATCAGGATCCATATTACATTCTCTTAGGGTAGCATAGATCTCCTGGTCGGTACAGTTATTTACAATCTCTTTTAAACTTTGGACCATCTTCCGCCACTCTGCCGGAATTCCAGACGTTCCATTGGTGCTTTTGCCTCCTCCTCCTCCTCCTTTGGCACCCATACTGTTTCACTATGTTTGGATACCTATCTCCCTCGCCGGCCGGAGGTTCAGATCTGAGAAACCTTTCAAAAGGGCAGGCTTTTAGTCCGTCTCCCGCTAGGGTTCCGCCGTGTCAAGAAGAAGATATGTTGTCGAAGCACTGTATACGACTCTCTTTCTCTCTCTCCCTCGACTCTCGTTCTGCTTTTTGTTACGCATCGAAAACCCTTTCCCTCTCTCTAATCTCTCTCCTTTTTTTCTCTGTCACCCCCAATTTTCCTTTTTCTTTTTTTTTTTTTTTTTTTTTTTGGAAACATAAATAAATACATTGATATTATTCATTTTTTTAAATACTATTTTATATAAAGTTTGTTTAGTTTTGGTTTTTCTTTATTTTCAAAATGAGTGAAATAATTACTATTACCATCATATAATAAAATACCATATAAATTTACATAAATAATATTATTTATTTACAAATATAAACAAATTTTACCGTTTATATTTATTTAATAGATATTAAAATTTTCCTATTTTTATAAATAATTAAGGTCATTTCATTGTATTTAAAAAAATTTATAATAAAAATGTTAATAGATTTAATTTTTTTTAAATTTGTTCAAAAGTACCCGAATAAAATTAAAATTTAAACATTAATAATAATAATAATAATATCTCCAACTTTGGAGAATAAATAATTAAATATGTCAATTTATCACATTAAATAAAAAGTAATTATACGATTACCATGCTGGGCAATAAGTTGCAAACTTATGAAGATAATTGTTAAAAGAAAAAAAAAAAAGTATGAAGACTAATTTGATGGCATAAGAATAAAGATGTCTGCGGAGTGGAGCGGGGTTGAAAATAATTTTCCCGCTCTTCATTTCATTCCCAATCCTCTTGACATTTTTCTATTTACTTTTGCGGGAAGTAGGGCAGGATTCTCGGCAGAAATTCGCGTGACTTGAGTTTTTCTCATGAACTTCTTCCCATTTTTGTTTTCTTTTGAAAAAAACCAATTAACTTGAATAGTTATCATCGAAGAGTTTTAATTAAATAGTTAAATTTATCGTTGATTTTTATTCAATTAATTTTTCATGAATAATTTAAATTTATAAAGAAATTACTGAAATTTTTTAATAGAATAAAATAATTACTTATAAATTTAATCATATGTACAGTATAAATTTAAATGTTTAATTCAAACACGTTCATTGCCTTGGTCATCAACAACATGACTTGAAATTTAAATATAATATTTATATGATAAAAATAGTAGTTCAACAATAGAATAACAATAATTATCATAATAGTAAAAGAAAAACAAGGTGGGGACAAGGCAAGAAGTACATCATTCACCCTGTCCGTGTGTTGGCTTACTAGAGTTTTTCACCAGTCTCCCACATTTCTTTGTATAAATTAGGGGATAGATGATTTGGTTTTGTCGATTTTGGAGTCAATCAATAACCAAACTAAACCAATTGGTTTTATAAAAAAAATGTCCAAGTCGATGTCTAGTAAATAACAATACCAATTGATTGGTTTTTGTTTAACTTGTGTTTACATTTGGTTTGGTATTTAGTTTTCGACACTTTTTTTTTTCTTCCGAATTTTAATTTAAATTTTCAATTTTGGTTTGAGTGGTCCTTTTTGCTAGTTTCAAATTAAAATTTTGTCCAATTATTATTATTATTTTTTTTTATGAATTAAAATTAGACATTTTTTTCATTGGCACTTTGTAAATAAAAAACATACATACTTCACAATAGATGGTGTTCATTCTAAAAAATAAATATATATGTAATATAATAATTAAAACAATAAAAGAGATCATTTTTAAGGGTATGTTTAGTTTCCAATTAAAATCTAATAGAAACAAATGCTTATTGGTTTCTCTCCAAATACAAAACCAATATGTTTCAATTTTATACTAAAAGGCCAAATCAAACCAGTGAATTTATATGATTTCTCGGTTTTTTATTGAACCCTAGCGTAAAATGGAGAATTATTGTCCCATTAGAGATGGTTCCCGAGGAAAAAAATTAACATTTGTATGTAAGGAATAGAATCATTTGCTCATTTATTAGCAAATTTTATAAATACGACAGCATATAAATTAAGTTCACAGAACAATAAATTGCATGCTTTTTAATTAAAATTGACGATTTATTTTTAAATAGGTTTGGTGAAATACGAGATTCCGATAAAATACAATTCAGAATCATATTCTCCATATAGACAAATAGTATGAAATTTATAAAAAATGAAATCGTTGGAATTAGAATCCAATACTTTTAATAAAAGGTAAATACATCGCATCCCACCCAATTGGAAGCAAATTTAAACTGCTTGCTAAGAAATTCATTAATTACTTACATGTTTTTATTTACGACGATGAAATCCGAAGAGTTCCAGTGCAACCCGCCGACCCGGATTTATTTGATAGAATATTTAAAAAAAAAAAGGAAAAAATAAAATATATATTTATTTATTTCAAAATATTCGCATTACGGCGGCCTAGGTGGTCCATTTATATTGGGCCTGAAATTAAAAACGCGGGCCCATGTTTTGTCACATTGTTTTCATTGGCCCAATGCCAATTTTTATTGTTTTGCTACTCCGGAGATCCCTCAAATTAATTAGTGAAAATATCAATTTATTTTCTAAATTGTTGGGCTGCGAGCAATTAATTGATTCAATTTGAATCTTAAATTTTATTAAGATATCCCGTACAATGGTTGAAAAATAATCCCGTGAAATTTATAATCCTAGTGATTGAACCTTTATACAAGTGAATCAATTTAAAAATCTCAATCGTGGTGTTAAGTTGAATTATGAATTTTCTTTTTCCAATGTATCAATAAACACCCTCCTTTATACCCCGTTCAAAAAAACATTAAGTGAAACTTATAATATACTTAACTTTATTTCTAAATGTTCATAAACAAATCAATTTAACCCTTCATTAGTGATTACCTTTGAAAATAATCCATACATCAATTATATACTTCTTCAATTTCGGTCTTCCTATCTTCAAATTATGAGCAACTAAAATTAACACCATGATTGAGATTACATGTGAGTGATGTGATTATGAATGATGACTTATGAAAGATAAAAGGAAACATATTTTTAAATAATAAAGTATTGAAGGTTTAAGAGTGAAGGATGATTAAGCACTTTAGGAGGGTATAATCCATTGAGAAGACTTAGGCTAAAGAATAATTATACTCGTTTGACATAATCCGTTTCTTTTTGCTTTGTGTTGTAATGTATTATACTAATTATTATTTATCTATTTTTAACAAAAGGGAGTGGGAAATTGACATCGAGTTCGATAATATAAATTCACGTCGAGCTATGCTCAGGCATATAAATACCAACTTTCCTTGTTTCAAAAGATAGCTCTAACCATTAAATTTTATTTTTTTAGTACAACAATTGTGGGGGTAAGGAATCAAACTCCCACCTCAAAGATAAAAAGCTATGGCAATTGTTGACGAGCTGAACTCGCTTCGACGTCCTAGTTGTTAAATTAACTTCACGCCATTGTTATCTCACCAACTTAAATTTCTAAATTGTCTCAGTCCTTTTATCTTCTATGTAAAAAAATAATAATAAAGTAGGTTATCATGTTCCGTCATCCTCTTATGCTATGTAGGAATATCAAATAGTTTTACAAAACAGACATAAAAAGTAGAATACAACGTGACATTCAAAATAGAATATAATGACATTCAAAGATTCAAAATAGAATATAATGACATTCAAAGTCCCTATAAGGCCATGAAGGGAAAACCTTAGGTTTCCCAAAAGTCAAAACCAAATAGGGTATGCTTGACAGTTGATTCCATTTATTTTATTTTAAACTTTTTAACAATCTCATACGACAACCTACCCTACAACATTGGAATGCCAAAAAAACTTGTAAGATATTAAGTCTTAAATAGGTGACTACCAGAGATTAAAAACCATTCATTTTGAAGTTCCTTATCAAACCTATTACCTATTTTTCGACTAGGCCAATCCAAAATGGTTATTAAGATACAAATCTAAAAGACAACTTAATAATTTAATTTTAATGAATGGACCATGTTAGTATATTTAATTCTAGTTACTTCGTGCTAAAACAAGTATAACTCAATTGACACAGTAATTGTACTATCAATTTCGAAGTTAGAGATTCAATTCTCCCATCACATATATTGTAATTAAAAAAAAAATTATAATTACTTCATTAAGTAGTCCACAGAGTTTGATTAGTTTTTCTATAAAGAAAATGATTATAGTATCAATATTCTATGCTCTTCGATTCGATATTGAAAAAGTAACCGGTTGCTTCAACATCATTATTCAACCATTTTTTTTTTTTTTTTTAAGGTATAAATAACTAAAAAAATCCAAACATGGCTTAATAGATAAAAACATAAATCACCCTCTAAGAATTCGATAGTTCTAACTTCTCACAAAAAAAACAAAAAACAACCTCAAAAAATTCAAAATTTCTAACTTCTCACAAAAAAAACAAAAAACAACCTCAAAAAATTCAAAATTTCTAACTTCTCACAAAAAAAACAAAAAACAACCTCAAAAAATTCAAAATTTCTAACTTCTCACAAAAAAAACAAAAAACAACCTCAAAAAATTCAAAATTTCTAACTTCTCACAAAAAAAACAAAAAACAACCTCAAAAAATTCAAAATTTCTAACTTCTCACAAAAAAAAAAAAAAAGTTTTGAACAGCTACACAATAGAT
Organism: Citrullus colocynthis; assembly: GCA_031780015.1. NCBI lineage: Eukaryota > Viridiplantae > Streptophyta > Magnoliopsida > Cucurbitales > Cucurbitaceae > Citrullus > Citrullus colocynthis. Next base: position 844,424 of record QLSR01000364.1, read on the forward strand.
ATCTACATGAATAAAATTATACTAAAATTGAAAAAGAAAAGACCCCAAATATGGCATACAGTCAGATGAGAATTGTTAGTTGCGTTGAATTAGACTATTGATAATTAAATTAGTATCTGCAAGTTGAGTGGATTAGTGGGCTTGTTTCTAAAAGAAGGAATCAAATGCCTCTTCAGAAAATGGATACAGAGAGAATGATTTGATTCCTGTTTTGGTCGCTAAGTAGCAGAGCAGTGAGCTTTGGGACTTAAACGGATTCCCCAGGGGACAATATTCTTGATCACAAACTAGAAGATGCAACTTGTGCATACAAATCTATAAAACCATAACCAAACCCACCTTTAACTTTCTGATTCACTAACATAAAAACAGTAAAAAGAGAAGCTCTAAAGAGAAGGGAGGGGAAATGCCACCACACGAAAACTGCAGAATCAGTACTTGCCGTTATACCTTATTCTAAGTTTCTAACATCTATCAGATTTGAGTTCATAGCAGATATATTTTGCCTTTCCTTCTCCATATACCTTTTTCCATTTTTTAAAACTTCCCTTGCTTGCAGTTCCCAACTATTCAAATATACAATGCCTCCTCTCTCAAGTTTCCTCATATTCTCCTCCCCCTTCTTTCTGACTCTTGATGATCCAAGAAAGCTTAGATTCTGTCGTCCAGCTCCTTGTATATATTGCTTGCCGCCAAAAAGGCTAATTCTTCTTTACAGAAACACATTTGACATACTTCGGATTAACACAAATCTTTGGTTCTCTATCATTGTTCAAAAATCTTTGAAGATCCAGAACCAAACATTGGAAGTAATTTGTAGAGATGGGTACCTGCATTCACCTCGATTTTGCATTACTTTCATTGTTGGTCTTCCTCAGTTTAGGTAAATCAGCATTCAATGCTTTTTTTCTTTTCTGCACAATGATATTAAGCTAATCTTCAAATAATAAATGAAATCATGTACCTGTTATAGTACGGCTCATCTTTCTGCATTTCTTCTATTGGTTGTTCTATCAGAAGGAAAACCAAACATAAGGTGTTCCCCCCTGTACTCTAAGATAATCACAATGTGAAGAGGTTTCACTTTTTCACATGAAGGAACTGACCTTTGCTTTTTATATCTTCAGGTTCAAGTATTGCACAGAGACCGTTCTTTGAAGCAAACCAAGAAGACTCTGTTCTGCAAAATCAAGAAGAACAAATGCCCTACTTTTCAACTTCAACATCTAGCAATCAACTGGACACAATCCCCATTGTGAATCCAACCACCCCAGGCGGCACAACTCCAACCCAGACCCCGATTGTTAATCCAACATCACCGCCAGCACAAACAATCCCTACTGGACCGATCATAACACCGGCAACCCCAACAACCACAGGTGGTGGAAGTTGGTGCATAGCAAGCCCAAATGCTTCCCCAACCGCTTTGCAGGTAGCTCTTGACTATGCTTGTGGCTATGGAGGCGCGGACTGCTCGGCGATTCAATCAGGAGGTAGTTGCTTTGAGCCCAACACCATGCGGGACCATGCTTCTTATGCCTTCAACGACTACTACCAGAAGAATCCAGCACCCACAAGCTGTGTGTTTGGAGGAACGGCGCAGCTCACCAGCACAGACCCCAGTAAGAATGATCATCACTTCAAGTTTATTTATTCAGAATCATAACAAAAACATAGCCAAATAATCCATCTCCAATACTGAAAAGAGAAAGAAACAATACAATAGTAGGTATTTGGTCATGATTGATACTTGCTCTTTCATTTCAGTTTGAAAAAAATAATCGAAAATTTGTTTCCTATCTATGAACATCAAAGCATTCTGATAAACTAGATATCCATTCCTCAACTTGAATGTGAACATCTATTTTCTTAACGATTGCAGGCAATGGAAATTGTCATTACGCAGCATCAAGATCAACGCCAAGGTAAATTACAAAATAATTCCTTCGTATAAATCCGATTTCAAATAACAGGAACACAATCTCATCATCTTACATGTTTATGGCAACGCAGCACAACAACACCCATCAATCCACCGACGAATCCAACTCCGATGCCGCCAGCAACCCCAACCATAACAACGCCAACACCAACCGACACAATGCCTACCGATACACCGCCGACCGATACCACACCCACCGACGTCGGCGGTTACGGATCAGAACCATCCGACACAGCAAGCTCCGCGACTCCGGTCACGGGCTTCTTCTCTTTCGTCTTCTTGGGGTCACTTCTTATGGCAAATTGCATGTAAGAGGAAGCAGAAAGCGACTCGGATCTGGTCGACTATTAGAATCTGCAGACCGAGAAGGCGTTTAGATTTTTTATTTTTTATTATATATTTTTCCCTTTTATGTTCTGCTATGTAACGTTCGTACAAACTACCAAAGGATATGGGGAACTCGGGGGAGGAATTAGAGTTCGATTATACTAAGAAAAGAGGGGAAAATGGCAGAAAATTATCCTAGGGTTTCTGCTGTAATAGTGATAGAATAAATTTCTAGCTAATATCTACGTTTAGGATTATATTCCCTCGGGAGCTATGTCTTCTCCAATTTAGTTGATGTTCATCTCTATATTAAAGAAAAAAATAAAATAGAAAAAAGTTCATCTTCATCAACTTCATTCATTGAGTTCATCTCCAATCCAGTTCACTTTATGTAAAATTTCTTTACAAACAATCAATTTTTCTTCGCGAAAATTTATATTTCTAAAATTTTGACTTATATATATTTTTTTTGTTCATTACGCTATATATGTGTATATATATATATATTTCTTTTTAATTTTTGTTTTTGGGTAGGACTTCCTCTAGTCTTCTGATGAAAGATTATTTTACCTCAAGATGCTGAAAATCAGCCATGTCAGGAGAACTCGGTAGAAGTCATTTTTCACTCCTAACTTTGTAGGCTTTGTAACCGTCACGCCTAACTCACTCTTTAGGCTTTATAATAGTTACTTCTAACTCTCTAGGCTTTATAATAGTTCTCCTTCTCTCGAATGAATATGAGTCTATAACTAGGAATGACAAAAAAACCTACAAGATCTCGACCAGATCGAGTCAGAGAATCTCCGATTTGACTTCGTGGGTCATTACCTGGGAACCCGTTCGGGGACAGGGTGTGGACAAGGAGGGTATCCTCACCCCATCCCCGTCTTCGACCCCACAAGTTTATTTCTCTCTCTCTCTCTCTCTCTCTCTCTCTCTCTCTCTCTTAATGTCGTACTCTCGCTCTCTCTCAACTCACGGGGAATAGGCCCCCGTGGAGACCCGTCTCTCCGAGGGGAAATCCCCACCCTCGTCCCCGCTAAGGGAAAATTCCCCCATCTTGTTTACACCCGCGCCAATGTTGTTCAGAGGATGGGGACAAGGACAAGACCCCCCACCCGCCCCGGTCCGTTGCCAATCCTATCTGTAATCCTCTACGAAAAAAAATCCAAAAAGAATTTTGTCATACACATAATGGATGAAACCTTCCATTGCTCCTACACAGGGACACACAATGTGAATATTCTAACTTTGCTTTTTGACTCCTAATCTTAGACTTGATTTTTTGGTCAAGTAGAAATTATTCTTGGAGTTGTTGCACTAATATTATATCAAACTATTTACTTTTAGTACAACAAATGTCCATGATAAGATTTGAACCTCCAACCTCAAAAACAGTACAACAAATACTATAATGGAGACTTGAACCTTCAATTTAAAAGAAAAATGAACATGTTGATACTAACACGTACTTTAAAGTTTTTTTTTCCTAGAAAAAGTTTACATTTTTTTCATTTTCTTGTTTTTTTTTTAAAAAATAAATTTTTAGTTAAAAGCAAGTTTAATCCTAAAGGTTTAAAAAATGTGAACTTCTAATTCATGAGCAATTAACAAACTTCCAAAACCCACTAATGTAACATAAAGCCGAAGTTATTCAACCAAAAACTAACAAATTTCAATTTTTTTTTTAAAAAAAGGAAAATACTCTAAATGCAATATTTGTCCAAGTCATCAATTACACACCAGCTATACGTTCATAATATAATTCACTAACTATACACATGAAAACTTTTTTCTAACAACTTTTCGAATAAAAACATATCGCGAAGTGTAAATTACAATACTCATCCAGTTTTAATGTACAATATGACGAAATTGATGGATAAAATTTGATATTGTCGCTTGTAAGTTCAATCTCCAACCTCGGCCCTAGCCCTGCATTAAAACCTTCTTTGGTTCTAATCAAAGCATCGAAACCTTTATTTCCCATTCCCATTTAAATATTTGAATCATCATAACAAAACTTTAAAACATCAATAATTTGTGAATATATCCGACGTCGCTGTTTAATATTCCAACTTTAAGCATATTCATTTCTGTAGAGTCACTCTTTTAAAAATATATATATACTCATTCATATCCATTTCCAGATAATTCAATTGTTTTGTATTAGAACCTAAAAGAAAAAACGGTTTAGAAAAGAAAATTCTCTCCTTGATTAGAAGAATATTTGCTTAGCAGAATGTCTTTATAATTTCAAAACCTAAGATCTTTCTAAATCTCCCCATCACAAGAGGAGGAAAAGATAAATTTCCATAGCTTAGACGAACAATTTATCAGTTTTTCTACAACAGGCTGCTGTTTACATAGCCAAACAAACAACCATTACAAGAAAGTTAGATATATATATAATTCTAAACTGCAGCTTAAAATGATTACATTTTTAGTACCTACAGAAAATTAGCACTTGATAAAAGAAACGTAAACATAGTCTTTCCAGATTCCTTTCAACATTAACATGATTGGAAAAGGTTTGTGACAAATTACATCTTTCATCAACACTTTTTCAGCAGCAGAAAACATAAGGAAGCAGTATGTAGAGTCAGAAGTACAAAAGCAATAAAATTGCATAATCTGTCACATTAAAAAAGTAAAGAGAGTTTCTGAGTCCTAAGAGGAAGAGAATATTACAAAGATAGTCGTTCTGCTAAACTACTCATCATATAAGTTGCCTGCACAGGAGGCGACCAATTATGGGGAAATACAACTCAGAACCTCATAGGAACATCTACTTACATACACCACGGGATGTTACACTAAGAACATTGATCAAAGTTATTAAAATAGATTTAAGACATAATTGAAATAACTTTTAAATGCTGAAGAAGAATTTTTAAGCTGAAAAAAATGTTTTTAAACACTTAAAAAGTCATTCCAAAAGCATCAAAATATCTAAAAGAGTTCCCTTTTAATTATTATGAGGAAGGAAAGAATTATCAGCGTACCTAACGTTTTCCACGCACAGAAATTTAGGACCGGCCCTTCAAGCTACCTGCATAGAAACCATACAACTTCTTATAGCATAAAAGACAGCAAGCATCATCTATCAATATGCTAAATCATGCAACCCAAAGACATCGAAAGATATCCCTTCTCCTCACAGAAGCATATATATCAAAAACATTCCTTCAGCTGGGACACTGTTTCCCTGAAATAGGAACAGAAAGTTATGAGCAGGCATTTCGTCCTTATCGGGACATCTTCACCAAGATCAGTTGTGTCAAGCTGGAAATAGCACAGCTAATACACACTGGTCCTATAAATAAATTAGGTTCCTTTTGAATTTAATTTACGTCACCTAAAACGAAGCAATATTAATTTTCACGAAACTGGAATAGTATAGCAGGTAAAGTATGAATAAGAAAGGTTGGCATGTTCATAAATGTGAGCATCGTGCATAATATACTATGCTAAGAGAACGGGTACCATCCTCTTTGATACCGTGTTCTTTTCTTCTTTCTTCTCGTTTTTTTTTTCTTTTTTTTTTCTTTTCTTTTCTTTTGGTTGAACTGCCCAGGAGGTTTCCTAATTCACATGCACGAGGCACAGTTAATTGTCCAGAAGTAAAAATACTCGGCTCAAAAAACTAATCAACGTATATTCAGTAGTGAAACAAAGAACTGCATTAAACTTGAATATGTCCATGCTTCAACCCCAACAGAAAAGAACAAATTGGATAAACAGAAAATAAAGGCAAAGGTTTAGTTTGCTCCAGGTACCTATATTAGGTAAAGCTAGTAAGCATTAAACATACTTCATAGCATGAAACCTCTTAAATTATATTAATCTCAATCAAGTGAAAAGTAACATATAAGAACATCCTATGAGCATGACTGTTAAAAGTGTCAAAAGAAATCCAATCGAGTAATACACATATCTTATGCAATGAAATAGATACATAATATGAACAAAGTTAATAGTATGTTCAGTGGTTTGCTTTATGGTTGCTTTCTTGTCTTTTCTTGAGTAGCAACATTCACCAATTAGTCATAAACCTCTCAGTCTCTGTAATACCACTGAACCCCTTGACCTATCAAATTTTATTATGGAACTTCCACGTGGCTTTAAAATATTTGACAACCATAAAAGCTAATAACTATGCATGTGGATTCAAAATTGAACTCTTGACAATTTGATTGAATTCAATGGTTCTAATCATTAGGCTCAAACCTAGCATACTCTCCAAGGTTCTACATCAATTCAGCAGTTCCAATTCCAAGTTTCCACTATTTGAAATATGACAAATCATAACCTTGTACGCTACACGCAACTGAAAAATTCATAATTTGTTGATGTCAGTCTTTCAGTACGGCCTTAAACTCTAATAGAAGCCTTATTTCAAGAACTGACTACATCAAGTGTAAATGATGTGGTAAAATTTTCAAATTTAATGACTGTGTTACCTTATGTAGTATCATATGGAAGAAAGAGAAGATCCAAGTCTGAGGTTCCAAATTCTAATTTATGAAATGGACAAAGATTATCTAATGATTAAAAGAAAGCAATCCAAAACACCAGATAAAATTAGATAACACTGTGAAAGTAGCAAAGAGAGAAAGCATCAGCCTGCAGAATTATATTGCACAACATTAAAATTCATATACATTCTTTCTCATATACGACTAGGCACATGAACTGTACAATAAAATTAAAGAGACATTCCCTAGAGCTAACTTCACCAAAAAAATGAGACAAAGCACACTTAGTCAGCAAGAGGAAAGAAAAAAAAGATAGTAAACAAGCACCTAGCTCTGACTCAACAAAGAAAGACAAACAAGTTTATTCAATAGTTAATCATCTTGAACTCAATGATGAGAGAGAGAGAGATAAGCATCTAAGATTAGAAGCTAATTTTTCTGTGAAAAAGAGAGAGGACAAGGAGCCACCATACTCAAGAACAACAGAATAAGAAATATGAAGGGCTCTTATTCTTTGTTACCAAATCTCTGGGCAATAATAGGGCGGACATCATCAACATCAACCAGGGTCTCCAAAAATGGAAGCAGTGAAATTAAAGCAGAATCTAATGGATCATCAATCCAACTCTTGATAGGAATACCGTTGTTCACTTGTAATCGGAAAACCTGAAATGAACAAAGATGTGCTTTAGAACTCAAGGACACAGTTCCACCTTTTTTCCTCTTCAATATCCTACTTCCACATTTGTAAACTTGAATTGCACTAAAGACCAGCTATTTCTATAGTCCCCCTGCCCCCATTCCTCTCTCCTTGCAACAGTAGCTTGCCTACAGTAGCTTATTTCTGAAACACTAGATCAAAGTTTTTTGCAAACCAAGTAGCAAGAGAAAATAAAGTAGTTTTTTCTTGAGCCATCATCTATTATAAGTAACAATACATGCTTCTAGGTAAAATAAAAGCTAATATGAAGTTATGACTTGTGAATTTTAAAGATGGCTACTCATCCATTCTTTTTAAGTACCCTCTTCAAATAAACATCAACTACAAATTCCCAAAAACACTACATTATCTTTTGCTTATGCTGAGGATAGAATATCATGCCAAAAGACATGGGTTAAGTAAAAGTTAAACCAACTTGAATATAGCTCAACCGATAAAAATTCTTGACCAAACTATCATTGATTGAATCTTTACCCCACATGTTATTGACCTCAAAAGAAATAATAAGAATTTTCAACAATAAAACAGAATAGTTGTAGTTTAACCTAACCTGTCTCTCCATTCCACGATTTGAAACTCACATAAAATTCAGCTTATAAATCTAACCTCATAGCATATGTACTTTATATAATGAGAGAGAGAGAGAGAGAGAGAGAGAGAGAGAGAGAGAGAGTTGAAGAGTCCAACCACATAGCAGTTCATAAAACACTAGGGTAAGTGCCTGTACCTGTGGATAATTATCTACAATGACAACTTTTGCTAAATCAATGCCTAAAACTGTCAAATCCTTGGTGTAGCATCCATCTGAAAAGATGCATGATTCACGATAAAGTCGACGTGAGATGATACAATTATCCGGGTCCAGTTTGTTGAGGACTTGTTCTGCGTAAATACTTTGACTGGCTGTAAAGATAACAACTTCAAACATCTCTGCAACACGGTCCAGAAATATTTGAAGATATGGCCTCCGTTTGACATATACAATGTGCTCTTTCATGTTCAAGCAGACAGTAAAGCGGAAGTCTGCATCATCCTGTGGTTCTAAAGTAGAGTGAACTAATGTTTCTGCAAATATACAAAACATCTACATTATATTCCAGATAGAAGATAAAATAAAGATTAGAATGAAAATTATCACCATAAAAACATATTGGAAATCTAAGCAACACTCAAACAAACTATTTAAATAACTCAAATTGAAAGAAAACTCAAGTTTTGCATCTTGCATATCGATTTAGATATGTTAAATGCTTGCTAATAATCTGATCAACAAAGCCATCCACCAATACAATTTACTCATGCAGGGCGTAAATTAATAGGAAGATGAGATAGTAGTCGGTTAGCTGTCAAGTCATAAAGGGCTGTTAGACGGTTGAGGTCATTATATTTAGTGGGGGGAAAGTATCCGTGGATTGCATGCTGCGTAGGGAGGGGACAAGAAAAAGGGTAAAAGTATTAAGGGGAGATAGAGAGAACAAGTGTACCAATTTCCTGCATTGGTGTTCTTACAATCATTTTTTGACAGATTCCTAGCATAATTCTCAAAATGCAGTACAGGCATAAGTTTCATAAGCTAATCCTCAAAACTTGTTCCAGTTAACGTGTAGCAACATCTCACAATCGTCAAAAAGATAAACATAGAATTCAAATCTCTTACCATCCAAATCAAGTACAAGGGTCACAGCTTTTCTTTTTCGATCTTCATTGGGCAATATACTAGACTGAAAGTTCGAAATCACTTCTGAAAGTTCTGGTAAATTTTTTATGAACAACTGGGGATCAAAACACTCTGTCTGATCTGAGTCTGAGCTAACACTGAATTCAAGGCTCAAATTATTCCTTTGATCAATTACACGGTACAAACCAGAATTACCAGAACCAATAGCTGATTCATCAGAACATTTAGCATCATCTGAATTGCTGAATTTCATGGTGTCCTCAAGGAAAGGCAGTATCATATACTGATCAGTAACATCAGACAATACAGCCGACTGAGTATATTTGTAGTCATGAAAATAATTGATGTCGCAAATGTCATCATTTCCACATAAAGGTAAGTTCGCAACTATCATGTCAGAAATAAAAAAATCTGATATGTCACAGGTTTGACTGTCATGTGAGCTTCTGCTATTTTTCCCTTCATCAGTTTCCATTCCTGGTATATTTGGATCAAGTTTGCTCCCTGCATAATATATAAGCAGACAGGCAGATAAGACAAATGTCAAAGCCAACGGTCAAGTAATAAATGAAAACATTGACCTTCAAGGTCACGAGCACAGCAGAATGGTTGAGAGAACTTTACTTCAGGTTTCAAACCAACTTTCAACTCCTCAAATACATATCCCATTTAGATATTAGAAGCTTTCATGAGAACTATGAAAAAATAATATCTGTTGGATCCTACCTAAGTTTGGATTGGACAGGAACTCAAGGGACAATACATGAGAATGGCTAGCAGAACACATGAAGGAGGGAACTTGCATCTGAAGACAGAAGAATAGAGTTCGCTTTAGACCTAAGGCTAGTACAAAATTATAGATCATAACCTTTGACCAAGAGATCCGATGATATTAATAGGCAAGGGCACTATAATTTGGGTGATCTGTGTGTTCAACTTGTATCAAAGATTCTAATACTCACATGTCGCAGATGTATTAAATGCAGTAGGCACGTGTTAAAAGCTAGTTAACAACTAAAAACAAGTCTGACATTTGTTGAGCATATGATTGCATACTTGTTTAAAACAATAAAGATATGTCGAACACTCCTAAATATTAGGAGAGTGAAACATAAAACGCAATATACATTATTGACTTTTCTTTTCACTCAGACGTTAAAACATTTAGAAAAATAGAAAAATTGGTTTGAATATAGGATAAAACAACTTTAGCATGTGAATCATGAAAATAAATATATTTTAGTAAATGTTTCCATGTGGTGCCGATCTCCTACAATCTTCAAAATTAACATGTGATAAAAAATTAACAAGTGACCGTGTCCTCTATATCTCATGTCAATGTTTGTAAATCTTAGGCAGTACCTGGATCGTGTTCGATAATAGGATGGCATTGGACTTCAACATTATTCAAAATAGGAGAAAAAATTGTTGCTATTTTGGAAGAGTTGGTTGAGGTGCAACCCTGAAAATTTTCAAATAAAAAAAATGGTCATAATAATAATAATAATTAAAGGATAACGACGATATCTGAAAGAAAAGAAAAACCAAAAATGGTGCTGCACATATGCTTTTTACATTATTATCCACATTCCACACTGTGAATCATATAAGATCCTCCAGTATAATTTATTAAAGAAGTGCTTCAAATGATCTTATAACCGGGATATTTACTAAATATCTTCATGTATTATGAAAACCCCATGCACATAATCTAGAAACTAATAATGCTCTAGTAAAGAGTGTGCTCACAATCTAGAGGAAGAATGAAAATATGTATTTGCAGTGGATCCTTTTATAAAAATCACTTCATACCATTCCATTCAAATCTGCAGCATTTACTGAAAAAGTTTCTTCCCTCTTAACCTCAAAAGCTTCTCCGTTTCTCTTCAATTCAGAAGTTTCTTCGCCAACAAATTCATGGTGATTAATGGCTTCCTGATTTATATTGCTATTTAAAGATTCTGTGTTCAGAGAAGCTGCACAAGAAACAAGTATCAGTCCCCCCCCCCCCCCCCCCCCCCCCCCCC
>QLSR01000364.1:855779-909043 GCA_031780015.1 Citrullus colocynthis
AGCCCCCCCCCCCCCCCTCTCCCCCCTCTAAAAAAAATATACCAATGCAATTGATATTGTTTGGTAAGGAATGAAAAATAGTTGGATTTTCTGATAAATTTTCTATTTCTTCTCGGCTCAACGATATTGGTGTTTCTTCTATAACGTCAGGATGGGGAGAAGTGAAGCAAGAGGGTAACTTCAAAGAAAAAAATATTGAACAACCAAAGATCACAAATAGATTTTTGTTATTTTCTTGAAAAAAATAATTCTGCATAAATCAATACGAAGGAAAGTAACATCATATTTATTTTCTGCATAAATGAAATCAAATTACAGGAAATATCTAAGTGGCGCTTTTCCTCCTTAGAAGCTATATTTATCAATATATGTGATTCTTCATTCTAAATTATGACAGGAGATAAAGATTATGCTGATGTACTTGTTTAAGATGCTAGTGAATTACACCGTTTCTTTTTTGTAATTCAAACTTCCAAGTGACCACGCATTTTTAAATATTATATTAGCAGACCAAGTTAGTGAATTTAAATAGGTTTAAAATAGTTAAGGTATCTGATTTGTCCCACGTGTTATAGAAAGCAAAGGTCGAGAAAGCCTTTACATGAGATGCAGTCCACAAACTATGAACGTAATCAACAATATATTGTTAAATAATAAAATCAGATAACATTTAAGTTAAAAAGAAAGAAATAAGCTAGAAATTACTTACCCTCCAGACATTTTGTAATACCGCCATCAAATTCATCTGTCTCTTCAGATGCCCTCAGGTGAGAACAAGCTTTTTTAGAGATGACACTAGATTTCTGACAAACACGAAGACAATGTTTTTCTCTTAAGCAGCCCGGGCTTAACTTGGCCTTCATTTTTATTGATGGCATTTGTCCTGTACTTTTGATGATATGTACCACTACGTTGATCTAAGAACATCAGTGGAAAACACAACTGTAGAGCACAAAAGTTGAGCCATAAGTATCAAAAGATAAAAATCTAACGCATCAACAGATGGAGCAACCGTCTGAGATTTGTCTGTGGAATGAAAAATCTATGTAACACTCCCAAGGGAAATAAAATTGTTTGTAATTCATAGCTCGAGGCTACTTCACACTCAACCCAGAGCACCACAAACATCAAAGGAGTAGCAACAAGTAAATATTTAATTACAAGAATGTCAATAATGCAAAAACTTCTTGTAACATGGTACGAATTCAAAAATATCGTGAGAAATTAACAACTACGAGGCTTCTAGCTTCTTTCAATATATATTCTAACCACAAGAAAAATCCAAAACCTCAAAGTGTTAAAAACCCTTTTTCTTGGTGTAGAATTTATGAAGAATGAAAGACCAGAAAATTTAATAATCAATTAATCAACAAATAGACAAATAACGGTCTGAATGAAATCTAGACGTATAGGGAACAAGAAATTCAAATTACAAGACAAGAAAATTCAGAAGCGATATTAACAATTAATATTCTTAGCGAAGAACTAAATTACTCCGGGAGGAGAGAAGTAAGATAGTAGCAGCAGTAAAAACATGTTCAATTATTCAAATCTTTCAAGCTCGAATAGCGAAAACCCGCAAAGATTCCAGGACGCAGTATCGAAAAAATTGAAGAGCGAAATCAAAACGGTAAGAATCTGAAAGTGAACCTCGCAGCAATTAAAGTCAACCAAAGCAAGTTTCGTCGAAGAAGCTCAAGAACTCAAAAGAGAGACTTGAAACTAAACCCTGTGAAGTTAAAACCCTAGAGAGGTCCAGATAAGTTTAAGCTATAACAATCATTCAACCAGAACCATGAGAAAGAGAGACAGAGAGAGACAGAGAGTATCAAAGAGGAAATTGAGCGAACGTAATTATGAAATTGAGGTGAAACAGAGAGAAGAGAAATCGGAGATGGAGTAAAAGAAGAAAATTCAACTACCTGATGAAGCAACAGAGTCCTTCTTCTTCCTCCTCCTCCCTACCCCCCTCTCTCTCTCTCTCTAAAAAGTTATTCAAGGAGTGGTCAGAGAGAGAAGAAACGTAGAGTTTGGGGAGTTATAGAGGGGTTTTGATGGGGGTATTTCTAAAATGGTTGGACCGATAGAATTATGCCACGTGGCTCGTGGAACCAGCTAAGCACAGCGCGTTGACACGTGCAGCTTCGCGGTAAAGGAGCTTCATCATTGTCTACGCTTCCCCTCGAGTCCATAGTCCATACGCTGGTCTTTCATTATATTTTTCTTTCTTCTTTTTTGTGGTCTTTTTAATTTTACATCATCCTAAACTATTTATTATTTATTCTCCCAAATTCTCTCACTCGCTCTCTCATTGGTCCCTCCTTTCGGTTTGGAAAACCCATGGCAACGGATAAATATAAAAATACATGGGATTTCTTTTTTCTTTTTTCTCTAAGAAAAATAAGAATATCTGAGTTGGACTAGTGTAGAGTTCAGATAGTTAAAGCATTGCATTCCTTATGGTAAACTCGACTATGAGTTGTCTACCAATATTGATATTTGATATTAGTTTTTTTTTCTTTTTTTCTTTTTCCTTTTTATATAATGTATGCTCCTGTTCGGTTTAGATTCATCGCCTCTATTGTATAGAAAAAGTATAATTAAATTGACATAAAACTTTTACAGTCGATCTCAAGCTAGATGTTCAATTTCTCTACTATATATTATAAAAATAATAATTAAAAAAAAAAAAGTTAAATTATTGTTTAGTTCAATTTCTCCACACCATTACATTTTTGGAAAAAAAAAGAGTTAAAAACATTAAGTTACATTTGTTGCTTTTATTTTTTCTTCCCTATAACTCAACAATTATATGGGAGTGAGAACAAACTATCAACTTTTGAAAGATGGTAATCTCGATGATTCATTCATCAAACTATATTGGATTCTACAAGATTTTAGATACTTATTTGGTTACGGAGAAAGAAGAAGAAAATGTTTCTTAAAGTGAAGCCAACATGATTCATCTATTATTATTCTTTTTTGAGGGCTTCTATGGAATACAAATAAAATCTTTTTCTAAATTTGTGATTATTGGATTAATCTAAACCTTTTTAATGAAATTTGTTTAAAATACACATGAAAATCTATTTTAAATAGTTGTTAAACATTTCAATTTTTTATAAAATAACTTATTTTTTAAAATTCCAAACGCCCCCTTAAAATGGTGAGAGATATTTAGAATAATTTTAATTTCTTTAACTCAACAATAATATTTTAAAAGATTTTTTAGAAGGAAAAAGAAAAAAACCATTTTGTCATATCTTTTGGCTTAATTTTTATTGGATCTAAATTTAGTCTTTTAACTTTTAAAATATTACCATTTTACTCTTGAAATTTAAATTTCGTTTCAATGTGGTCTAAATTTCAAGATTGATCTTGATTTCTCACTCGATCTTCGTTTTCAAAAATGTATATTAACTAGTTTAAAGAATCAAATTAATTAAATAAACTTAAACTGTGCTACAACTTTTACTAATTCATTCACTAATTTTAACATAAAACAGTATAAATCTACTTTACTCGTTAATTTATCTAAATTTAACAAATCAATGAAATTGAAAATTTAGAAGTACATTAATTAAACTAGAGGTCAAAATTGATTTTTCTCTAGAAAATATAACTGGAGCAGAAAACATTTTAACAAACAAATAAATAAACATCGTGGATTAAAACAAAAAACAAAACTTTTAAACAATTCTTCGTAAAGAAATACTCATCTTCCCAACTCATAAAATATAACTTTCCTTTTCAAAAGTGAATTCCATTGATAAAGGGAACAATAATATATATATAATCAATGGTTTTGTAGGTTATAGAAACTTGAGTCTTTGAAGATGTCAATTACCGTTTCACTTTCGCAAATGCATTAGCCAAATGTTCTAAACACAAGCAATTGACTTTTATTTTAAAAGCTGAAACAAGTTTTTTCAACAGAAGGAAATTTGTAAAGGTTCCACCCACTATACAATTGTGTGGTTCCTCCTCTCAAAGCTTCCAAACCAAAAAACAAAATAGCCTGTGGTATATACATTGTGTTTTGCCATTTCTCAACCCAACCTTTTAGGGGGAAGGCAAAAAGAAGCTTCAAAAAATGCAGGAGAAATCATGAACCAATTCAGTGCATAAACAACAATGGGAAGCCGAGACCAAAGACTGTTCCGGTTGCCATTGATGAGTACAGCAACCAACACGGCTCCAGCTACTCCATTTTCATCCAATCTGCCTACCAAAACACTGCAGAAAGCACATTAAAAACAAAATCTGCACATGTTTAATTTGTTCTTCCTAATCCATCTGTTCCTGACATATGTACTTCATTATTTACTCAGTTAACAATTCAGCCACAAAAGACCGAGGCCGAGGGCAATGTTTCGTTTAGCATTTATCAGGCCTCTCACCAATGCCATAATTCGGAGGACTTCCAGAAGAATCACTGGAAAGTGACCCGTTCATTGCCCAGATATTCACGCCCAAATTGGCAGGAGGCAGATGTTCATGGAAAATCTGCAAAATGAAATGATAATGATAATAAGCAGACACCACACATCAGTATTATATGTTCCAACTGTTCCTAAAAACTATCACCAAAACTTGAACAATGGATCTTTGAGAACTTCACGAGGGGCAGCCCCAGCTTATTTTTGGATGAAGAATGAGTTTTTAATCTGCTTTATATGTTCCATCATATTCACAAATGACCAAGATAAAATTGGGCAAGGCCGAATTAGACATATTTTAACTTTTGACCTGATTTCCAGCCTCAGGGCCCTCTGAGTGAAAAAGAATGGGGCGGCAGCGCTTATCTTCGTTCATTAAGCTCGAGTTCTGAAAATGACTCACAAGAGCTGCCTTTCCTTGGATTCGAGCGTATGCCAATGAAGCAACTTTCTCACTATTGAACTTCTCCCATCTCTTTCCATCAAAAGCCTATGCATAAAAACTCAAATACTTATTAGACTGCAGGCCTGAGTCAACCAAATTCAATGTAGAAACGTTCTAAAATATCACATCAAGTAGTAAAAATAATAATAATACCTCATAAAAGGATATTATGTGTTGAGGAGATAGCATATTGATGAAAGCATAGCCCACGTTGCATTTATTCTGCACGGTTCAAACAAAAAGTTGTATTTGTGTGAAGTAAAATAGCCAAGAAAGAGCAAGTTTTGGTTATAGTTCGATCCCAACAGTCAAAAGGATAGTCTAAAGTTACCTTAAAATCAATTGGCAAATAGAGAAAATCATAAGTACCCCTATGATTTTCATCAATGGCAGCTAATAACATTTTTGACGTGTACCTGTGGGGAGGGAACCATTTGAACATATTTATGACTGGTAAAAAAAGGAAAGAAGAGGGGGAAAAAAAAGGCAGCATGAAAAGCTAGTCATATCTTTCGTGTCTTACTTATTCGGAATGTTTTTTATCATTAAGGTTGTTCGAATGTCTTCCCCGGCCTTAATTTTATCCAAGTCAAGCTGAAACTGCTTCCTACTGTCAAGCTGATTTCCATTATTCTCAATCCATCGGCTTCTGCCACGCTCATTCAAGCCGTCCAGGCTGTTTGGTAGCAGTCCCAAGTATGAAACACTACCTGATAACATCGGGTTCAGCATGGATGAAGACATCATTTGAAAACTTGAAGGGTGAATTTCAGACATGTTTCTTGGTATGGTGATGGCAGCATTAACAGAAGCATGTGGACTAGAGCCTAAACCTCTGAAGGCCACAGGACCCATTAATGAAGAATCTGGTGACTCGGGAAAATACCCAAAGTGCCTCTCCGACGGGATGCCTGATGGAGCAGATCCAACATGATGCGATTGGCCATTCGGAGTTGAGCTGAAGAAAGAAGTTTGCTGGCCAGGAAATGGAAATGTCTGACCATTTCCATTGGATAAGAAATGATGGTTTGCATAGGATCTTGACCAAGCAGAAGAACTAGAGGACTCTGAGTATGAATTCTGACTTCCCCATAAAGATTGTGGACCAGAAAACGTTTCCACGCTTGATCCACTTGATGCCGGAGGTCTGAAGGAGGCCATAGTCTCATTATACTGCCTTGACTTTGGCTCAGGAAATGAAAGGGATGGTTGAAAGGCATGCAATGGATTTATGTTGGTATATGGATGCTCCATATTGTTACCCCTTCCCTGGTCCTTGCCAATAGGAGGAACCTTCACAGTACTTCTTGTTACTTTAGGAAGAACTGAAGCCAATCCAGGCAAATGGTTGCCACCTGTTGGGCTTATGGATGTAAAACCAGGAAATTTACTAATACTTCTCAAGGAACTAGGTTTAATTGAACCATTGAACGACATCCATTTACCTGTGGCAGATGCTATGATAGTTGGAGATGGAAAATTTTGTGAAAAAAAGCAAATATATGATGGCAAAATGAGTGTGAACAATGAAAGGAACGTTTAAAGGTACCCTACCTGGGGGAGAGTTGACAATTGGTGAACCAACTTGATGGCGGAAGGTCCACAAATCATCTTGTTCAAGTTCTTGATTGAGTTGCAACATCAAGCTGGAGGGATTAAGTTGACACAGAATAACAAATCCAATAAGAACAAAATAAAGTATTGAAATTAAGTATGAATTAGACACAAGAAAAATAATGAATTCAATTTCTCCAAAATAAAGAACATGATGACAACTCTTTGCAAGAAACAGATCACAATACATAAGAATGCCACCAACAACTCATAGCTCCTACTGTCTCAAAAGTTTAGAGTCAATTTCAAACAAAAAAATCTCAAAACACAGAAGGCAAAGAAAGAAGATGGTAGATTGGTTGATAACTGTCAGGTGCCATCCATATCATCTAAATTTAACAATTCCTATCAAACTGATTGAATACAGCCAACGGGATTGATAATCTTTGGATAGACAGTATACACACACTATCAGCTAAGTTTATCAGTGAGATTTAATGCCTTACTCGTATTGAAGCTGATTAATACCATCAAGTGACTTTTATACTTTGTAGTTCGTTCTTTTTCCAAGTGAGAAAGTGAGTTTTCAATGTCGATGAATAGAACTATCATTTGCAACAACAAACTACACAAAATGGTAAGTACCACCTCTAACACCCCCTCCCCCAAGCCCCCAGAAAAAAACCATGAGCTATGTATACAATTACAATACACAAGATGCCAGGATGGGAACTCATTTAAAAAGAAATGTTACTATAGAATGCTTCACTTGCTCGTGGTTGTTCACTTTGCCAAAACTATTCCCATGTCAGGAGAAAAAGGCTTTATTTATAATGTAAGATAATGAGAAAAGAACATAAGAGAAGGAGAAGCAAAGAAAAGAAAATTAATGGTCTCAAATACACACTTTCGACGAGCTCCACCAGGGCGACTTGGTTCTAGTTTTATGCGTTTACCAACAATGTCGCTTCTATTTAATGCCTTCAGTGCTGCTTCTGCAGCTCTAACATCATAATATTCAATAAACTTATGGTGTCTCTTGTGCGGAGTTTCCCTTATCTGTTTTTTAAATGAATACCACATACGCATGTCAATAATCATAAATAGAGAGAACTTGGAATAAATTGACAATAGATATATAAGAAGGGTTTGTCAAACAATCACCTCTTTGACCTCACCATAGACCCCAAAAATTTGAAGAAGATCTTCATTGGGAATTGAGGGATCCAAATTAAAGGCTACCAAGGTTCCTTGGTTTATATCTTTCTCAGAAGGATTATTCTGTTGTACAATGAAAGAAATCAAAGAAATGAATTCAATACTCAAAACCAAACAAAAGTAGAGTAAACAATGAACGATTGAATATGTGCTCAAAACCTTGGGAATTGAGAAGTGAATGTCAAGTTTTCTCCGCCGTAGTGGTTTGTTTTGCAATGAGCGCATAGCAGTTCGAGCAGCACGAATGTCATAATAAGATATCATCACAAAGCCCCTATGTTTACAAGCAGTATACAAAGTCCTAATATCGCCATATTGCTGCAAGCCAGAAGGGAAAAGGAAACAAAAAAGATGAAATAAACAGGGAGGAGGAAGAAAGAAGCACAACAATGACATTGGCAATATTGAGAAATCAACAATATCAGTATATCCGAACTTGCTACAAAGGCAAAGACTAATTATTATTTATGTGTAGATTTTCAGATTGGTAGTTGGTATTTGTATCACTTGTCAGCATCATTTGTGGAAAAAGAGATGCATGTTTCCGCTCAATTAACATCCATTATTAAAATAAATAAAGCTGTTAAACCCAAAATCAGATTGCTTCCATGAGATATGTATTCAAAGAACAAGGACAAGTTGTACGAGACCCCCATTTTCTTAATGGGAATGACAATACTCCCTTACTTTTACTCCTACCATTTACTAAACAATGATAATCCTCACTCCGATCCTGATTCCAAAACCAATTAGCAGGTAAAATGTTATGATTTTTAATTATACAACATAATTTTTAGTCAACTCTTCTTCATTTCTACTCCCGTTAGTTTAAAACGCAGGGTCAGCAATAGAATAGGCTTGTGTAACTACCAATATTAGTTGTACAACATAATTCAATTAATGCAACCAAAAAATCACCACGCAGACCTCCATACACATATAAATCTCTAGATTGAAGCAGTTCAAGACATATTCAAGTATGCATTTGACGATCATATAGCCTCACTAATAAAATGGATATATTGAGACCTAATTTTCAATAAGATTTACACAAAATGCATCACCTCAAAGAGAGCTCTCAATTCTGAATCTTCGACGTTACTATTAATGTTCCGCACAAACAACGTTCTTGAAGGATGCTCTCCATAAGGATGTTCTCCGGCAACCGTTCCAACACCATTTGAAAAGCTATAAGGAGGCACCACACTTCCAATTACACCATCACCTAAGCTTACCCTTGAAGAACCAAGGCCTGCATTTAGTTGAGCATCCGTTTCCAATTCCATGCCACCTCCACTACTGAAGAGATCATACTCTTCCAAGTCTTCAAGAGAGCTAGGCAAGCCATTTAGATCTAAATCATCCATTATACCAGCAAGAAGCTCCTCCTCATCATCAGGAAGCAAGCTGCCAATTGCATGAGTTTCGATGTCTTCAAGCATATCATCCCCCTCTGGACCCGGGTCGAGTTTCTTAAAGTGAGACGAGATGTCATCAACAGATTGAATAGCAACTTCTTTGTCAACCATGTTCACTATGTTATACAATCAAGAATGCAAAGGATCTCAGTTAACACTACATAGGATAAAGAATATGTATTTATATATAAGAAGCATGCTTTCATTGAGGAGAAACATAGGATGAAGAATATTAGACAGTTGGCATTGGCAGAACTTACACTTCTCATGCGGAAGAACTGGCAATGAGCTTGAGAATAGTGTAGTAACACTTGAAGCATGGAAAGCGTCAGATTTGTGGAAATTACTCCATACATTTTCCATTTCTTTGGGTTTTGTCATGACTGGACTATTAGAATGACCTACCACACATGAAATAGAAACTATTACTTCAACCATTATTTTACAGAAATGGTGGTTGTGGTTTCGGAAGTAACCTGAAAATGAATTATGGGAAGGCTGCTTCTGCATCACTTTCTGGTCTTCTCTTCTTGATATGCGATAAAGAGAAAATTTTGGTGTACTCTTTTCTTGTAAAGAAAAAGACCAGCGTCGAAAAGTTCCCTGCCAAGAACAGAAATGAGAAAACTATCCACTGTCACGATTGAGAGCCAATATCGAATGCAGGGAAAGTTTTGTAGTCCACAATTGATTTTAATTAATGCTTAAATAATCAGCATGTCCTTCGATCTGTCTTAAAAATTCACAGGCAGACAGAGATCAGGAACATTAAGAAATATACTAGACTTCCTGTGCATATATACTTCAGATTTTAGTACAAGAATGTTAAATCACTGCTAAACCAAATTCTCACATGTAAGCTCAATTATTAATTTGATTCACAAAACTCAACGGGTGAGCTGTTCATATCAACTACAGAGAAAAAGACATTGCAAAGATTCAAACACAATACTTGGTATCATTAAATCAATGCTAAACTTAAAAGTAGTGTACATTTAGTAATTTAGTATATTTTAATACACAAATTTTCAGACATGCGAGTCCAATCATTCATGGCTAGATCAAGACATCATAAACTATAAGGAAATATAACCTGGATTTTAAAAGCACTATACAATGTGACTCAAGTTCAAACCGAAAGGGGAGACACAAGACAAAATAAAGAAAGATAAAAGCATGAGAGCAGAGGCTCCCGAAACATTAAATACCGCTCTCCTTTCTACTTTTTGTGGAGGCGTAACTGATACGACCAAAACAAAACGAAGTTGACTTATCACGTCTCCGATTAACCCCTAAAAAATGAGGGTAAAAACCACTCCACAATAGGGAAAAACAAAAACAGAATTGAAAAAGTCCAGCCAAACGATCCTCCTCAAACATTGTATAACATTTAAGAAAAATCAAACCCGAGTTGAAAACAAAAACAAAAATCGAAACTTTGAGAATCAAATCACTCAAATTTGCATGTAATCAAACGAGTTAGGAGATTCGAGATACGTTCCAACTGAAGATAGAGACGGAGATAGATAAGAAACAAACAAGATGGAGACAAACAGAAAAACAACCCCAAAAAAAATACTCAATAAAACCAAGCAAAAACTCCTCAAAATCAAGCTCAAAGCAGTAAAACTCAACACACACAGATAATAAAACTCTGCAAAAACTCACTCCAATTAGTAACCCTTCAAAACGACGACGATCAAAGAGAGAAACGGCGGTACTGAAATGCCAGAGCACAGAGTTGTGGTTTTTGCTACTAAGAGCTGTAGTGTAATACTTGAAGTGAAACAGAAATTGGGAGTTTATTGAAACAGAAAGATAGAATTAAAGAGAGGGGAAAAGGAGAGGATGATGGGGAGAGAAAGAAGTGAAGAATCGTTGAGGGGAAGATGGAGGGAAGAAGAAGAGAGTTATGGGCTGCAAAACAATGGTGGTGGCCGGTGGGCGTGGGAATGGGTATTCAATCGTATTTAAAATAATTTTTGTGGCTAAAACTTGTATTTTTCATTATACTTAACTTCGGAACCTACCATAAATACTTGAAAATTTTGGATTATCCTCTTTGTTCAGTTTTCTTTTTTTCCTTTTTTCTTTTCTCTTGTCTCTTTCTTTCTTTAGACAAAGATGGAAGGAAATGAAATATATATATTTTAAAAGGATCGGATCGTAATTATCCACTTCTTATCGGATTTGACTGTTTGACTTTAATAACTCATCTTTCTGCATTTTTATTTTTATTTTTTATTTTTTCTTTTGCGAACATGTGATGTAATATTATGAGGAAGGCCACGTTTAACTCGAAATAGAGTTGGAGAAGTTGGGAGTTATTCCATCTTGTCCCCACCTTACTTCTTGTTTCAAAACTTAAACTTATTAAATATATATTTTACCATGTGTTTGAAATCCTTGAATTTGAAAGGATTGGGATGAAAGAATAGAATATGATATATGACATTACTTAAAATCTTGTGTAGACCGATTCAAATTAGGTCCAATTAAATTTTAAATTCAAATGGACTTATCAAAGTAAGCATTACTCAATCTATATAAAGATATATTAAAATCTAAGAGATATGTAGTTCCAATTTTCCGACCTCCATTATACTAAAAATATATATAATAGTATTAACTCAAATTTTATCGTTGTTATATTGGAAAAATAATAAAAATTGATCCATACAGATTTTATAGGCAAGCAACCGATTGGTGGAATACTGTAGCATAAGGTGATGTTAGTGTCACATTATGAGGTTGAAGTCTAGAGTGGGATATGAAGAGGGATAAGAAAAGTGGAGGTGAGTCATTTCGACGATCGGTGATAACAACGTGTAGAGGAATATATAGTCGAATTAGAAAACAAATCATAGATGGAGTTGATGTTTGGCTAGATAAAACAATAATGTCATATCAAATTAACACTTAGGCTGATAATGTTTTGTATTCATATACTCATTTTGTCCTTATGTTGTTAGTAAGTTCCTATGTTCTTCGTACATGCGGATGCGATTTTTGAATGTAGGTGTTCATTTGAAAGACAATAATAAAGGTGACCTTTCTTATGTTTAATTTATAAAATATATTTATATACTCCAAAATTGAAGTACTAGGTTGAATAGGTGCAACTTGTGTTGACGTGATTCAATACTTTGAGTTGTGATTCAACTCTTTGACTATATGTGTCTATTGAGCTTAATAGATATAATTTAATATATAATAAATAAATAATAAAAAATATTTGCATTATATGAAAAATAAAATCGAAGACTACACACTTTCATATGACCTCTTCCTCTTTTAAAGTAGCACAATTATTTCAATTTTGATTAGAATCAACATCAATAATTAATTTTAAAAAAAAAAACTAAGGAAAAATGTTTAAAAAAAAAAACATAATAGATTGGCGTAAATACCTCAAAAAGAAAAAGAGAGAGAGATGGAGTAAGATAGAAGAGTCATTGATAGCATAATTATTTTAATTTTGATTAAAAATTTAGCCAACAACAATAGAAGAAATACCAAAGAAAGCTGAGTGGTAACAATAGTATATACCACGTGACTAACGATATGGGGAGACAAAAAGTTTCCCAAGACAGAATAGACTTGCTTATTATTTCTTATAAATTCTAAAAATATAAGTGGGACTTGGGTGTTTAATTTTTTTTTATTTAGTAATTGGTAGTCGGGGGATTTGAAACTTTCGACTCGATGTTATGCCAATTACCAATTAACTAAGCTCATTTTAGATGTTGGACACTTAACTTGAGTTGGATAGGGTGGATTATTGTATTTTATACCTATGTTTGGAGCTCTATAACTCTTATTGTTATGGTATTTACAAATTTTCAATCATCTTCTTCTCCTTCTTCGATATAATATTTATTGTTTCATTCACATATGTAATAGTTTGCACTCCAACACATACTACTATGATCATAGTATCATACTAATATGCACTTCAAATCTATGTTACTATAACTTACAAACTTTAACAATTACTTACTATATAACCAACTCAATGTTCCAAACGCTCAACAATTTATTCGCGTGAATTGATTTACATAAATTATCCATATATTCATATAAAAAGGGATGAACAAAATCAAATTTCTATCCCCTCGAGCCCCAAGCGTAACAAACAAAATAAACTAAAAGACAAGGGATACAATATATAACCAACCAATTTTACCTCAATGATTATATATATATATATATTAAGTACCTTTGGTGTAAGAATAATTGTGTTTACCAAACTATTAATTGAAATTAACGTACTTATGTGGCATTTGAGATATAAAAAAGAGCCTTCCGACTAGATAATAATAAAAAAGTGAATTTAACTAAATGATAATTAGTCTAATTTCCTTCTTAAGAAAGTAAAGATTCAATTCTTCATCTACATGTTTATATTTATGATTTTTTTCTCTTCAATGTGCTAAAGGATTATTCTTAGGAGTTGTAGGAGAATAAATTGTCTAAAAATTTCAAGAAATCTGATAATACATGGAGGGAATTGCAAATATAGCAATCAGATTGAAAGTATTTTAAGATATAGAAAAATGCAAAAGAACTTGCAAATATAGCAAAATTTAAACTTTGCTTTCAAAGTCTATTGATAAACCAAATTAATAACAGAGTCCATCATAAGTCTAAATTAGTGATGAAATCTATCATTGATATATTTGACTATATTTGGAATGTTTTTAAAATATTGCTATACATTTAATTAGAATTTTTTTAAAGATAACATTATTTTAATAAATAATGATAAAAATAAGGTGGGGAGAAAAAAATTGACAAAAATAAGTTGCAAAATCGTAGACCAGGTAAACAATTTCTAAAAAAAGTGTACTGGGTCCAAGTTTATTTAAATAAAATCGTGGACTCGATCTACAATTTAGGATAACTGTGGACTGAGCCTACGATTTTTTCGCACATGACTGCCACGTTACAGCAATCCATGCTAACGGGATGATTTTCCCTTTTTTTATTTCTCTACTTTTGTTTTATGTCTTCTTTTGCTGCATTCCTTTTTAGGTCCTAATTAATCCCAAGCACCACTCCCACGATTCTACTCAGCACGACTCTCGCTAGAGATTGACGACAAATCTGAAATTTAATTGAATTTGGTCTTTTTCTATGCAAAGTTAGGGTTTGGCCAAAAGGAAAAAAATGTTGGATTTGGGCTGAGAAAATGGAGGGATAACACTGATGATGGAGAAGAAGAGGGGTAGAAGTGGAGAAAAAAAAATCAAAGAGAAAGAAAGGGATGAACGAATAGTAAAAAAAATAAAAATAATAATAAAATAAAAGAAAAAATAATAATAATAAAATAATGATGAATGAAGAAAGATTGAGAAGAACAAAACTCAGGAAAAAAAAAAAAAAAAAAAGAAAAAATAATAATAATAAAATAATGATGAATGAAGAAAGATTGAGAAGAACAAAACTCAGGAAAAAAAAAAAAAAAAAAAGAAAAAATAATAATAATAAAATAATGATGAATGAAGAAAGATTGAGAAGAACAAAACTCAGGAAAAAAAAAAAAAAACAAAGAAGAGATCAACACGAGAAAAAAAAAGAAGCAAACTCGTGGAACAATTGATGAGTTGGATCCTACGTGACATATGATATTTGACCAAATTTAAATAGAATCGTAAACCCATACATGATTTTCTCACATATCTTCCCTCTAATCCTAAATGAGACATATTTTTCAATTGTCATATCATTTTTATAAAAAAAGATTCACAACACCCTATTTTTGTTATTTTTTCTCAAAATTATATTATTTGTGAAATTAACCCCACTTAGTTATTATCCGTAAAGTGTTATCTAATGCAATTATCCTAATTATATATTATATCATTAGTAAAAAACATACTTTTTAAAATTAATAATAAATTTTGGTTGATTTGAATCATTTATATGAACCCATAAACCAACTTAGTTATAAGATTTTCATATATTTGAACCTAACTCAACCCAAATTGTATAGATTGAGTTGGATTGATCGAATTTTTTAGGTCATTTGATTTTTTGGACACCCCTGTTTTAGATTTGTAACTAAAATTAACAACTTATATAATAAATGGTAAAAGTAACATAGTAAATGAAATATCAAAGTTTAGTAAAACAACAAAATAGAAAATTTTCCACTGTAGTTTAAATTTAAGACACTTGGAAAACTTATTCTTTGTGCCAATGACTTTTAGAATTAGTTGACAAAATTAGCCTAAGTTAACCTACATAAAACATGTCTATTATTTATATAATATATGTATATTCAATTTTAAAGTCGCAATAACAATCTGACATAAAGCATGTACTATCAATTGATATAAATACACGTCCAAAGAAACCATAAATCAATAAATCTTAAAATATGTCAAATAGGTTCATGAATCACTATTTACATCATTTAAAACTCATATATATACTATACACTAAATAGAATATTTTGAGAGCCTATTAGGTACTTAGAGACCACTTATATAACATTGAAATGTAAGTTGAGGACATACTAAAAACATATACGAAAGTGTAGCTATTATACTCGTAATTTTACAAAGAAGGGATACAATTTTACTCATAAAAATTTTCAATTGTGGCAATTGTGTCAATTTTAATTTTTTTTTTTTAATTTCGTCAAAATAAGTGCGCATATCAACCTCAAAATTTACAAGGCGATGCATAATTGGTAAAATTTAGTTGAAAATTAGGCTAAAACAACATTAATATATGATTCCAATGAACCATAAAACACATGATGTAAAGATTAACAAGATTCTAAAGGGCACAATTGTAAAAAATAAAAAATAGGACTGAGAATAACCACGGTAAGAATAGATTTTTGTTAAAATTTGTGAAATCCTGTCCATTAGATAGGGTAATTTTAGAAAAAAAATTATGTGAAAAAAGTACTTTGAATAAAAATTAGGAAACTAATTTATTTATTTATTTATTAAAATGCATCTCTTCATATTTTGTTTATTTATTTATTTTTTTAATTGGTGTTAACGGTAGCGTTAAAGCCACTTCAGATTTCCTATAAAGTTAACCAATCAACTTTATGGAAAAGTTATGTTATCATAAATGAGTTGGCTATTTACAGAAAAAATCACAAAGAGCTAATTTCTTCAGGATAGGTTTGAACTTACTACGAAGGAATTAGCTCTCCATGACTTTTTCTATAAAGTTCTAATCGGTATTTTATGGAAAAAGTCATGTAGGATTCATCTCCTTTCCAATAAGTTTGAATTTAGAATTGAGCTCCCAGTAACTTTTCTTGCAAAGTTTTGATCATCACTTTATGAGAAAAGTCGCAGAGCTTCCATTCCTCTATGATAAGTTCAAAAAAGATAGAGAGCTATTTTGGTTTTTTTTCTTTTTCTTTCTTTCTTTCTTCATAGATATCCAATATCACATCTTACTTCTAGACCCCCTAGATTACCCTTTAAGTGTCTCGTTCATCCTTCTTCCAAATACCACCATAACAAATAAATATGCGAGACATCTTGCAAGTATATAATAGAATAATCATATATAGCAGTCGGAAGAAAAAAAAAAGAACAAGAAAAAAAAGGAAAAAAATAATGATGTCAAATTTTCTGTAAAGTTGACTGGTCAGGTTTACGAGAAAATGAGAATGTTTTATTCTGTTTGGTTTGACATAATTTGACCAAGTTTGACCATGCTAACCGAGTCTGAATCAAGAGATGCATTCAAGTAAATTTTTTCCCGGACTACCCTTTTACATATTTTTCTTTTAAAAAGTACACTTTTTTTTTCTTTTTCTAATTACCCCAAAAATCCTAGCACAATTATTCAATGATTGATACGTGGGTCGATCAAACTCAAATTTGCGAAAAAAGCAATTATCGGCGGGTTTTACAAATATCTTTCTTTACTTTTTACTTTTTTCTTTTTTTTTTTTCCAAACCAAACATAATATTTATTATTTATATTATAGGTATATTTGTGTCATTTTATTATTTATTTATTAAGTAAAAAATTATTTTTAGTCCCTGAACTTCAATAAAAGTAACAATTAGTCTCTACATTTTAGTTTGTTATGATTTAGTCTATGAACTTTCAATTTTATAACAATTTAGTTATTAAACTTTGGTTTGTAACGATATAATCTTTATACTTTCAATTTTGTAATAATTTAGTCCATAAACTTTAGTATATAATAATTTAATCTTTGTATTTGCAAATTTGTTAATATAAACACAATTTAATTGACATAAATTTGTATTATCAATTTCGAGATCTATCTCACCTCTTACGTAGAAAATCAATTTACTTTTTTGAATATATAAAAAATATTAATGAAAATATAGATATATGGACACAATTTTAATAGCATCAACACAATAGGACAATTGAAGGAGTAAAAAAAATGAATTTTCATAAAAAAGAAAAAGAAAAAAAAACCCCGGAAAACTTTGAGCCACAAAAACCCTAATGCCGCAGCCACTCCCTCTTATATGAATATAAACCAAAGGTGTTGAGGTTCGAGTTCGGCGGGTCTTGGGAAACAAGCTCCGATTCCGATTGCCGGTATCTCTCTCTCCCTCTCTATGCATTATTGCCCCTGCAATTTCTACTTCAATATTGAGTAGTTTGTTCAAGCCAAGTGCGATTTTAGGCTGTAGGTGATTCATACGTTCTGTAGTTTTTCTTGTCGACTCAACATTTTTGGATTCAGTCATCTTGGAACTGAGAAGTCTGCTGGCTTTATAGTTTACAGGAACTAAGAAGATATGGCGGTGCCGTTGCTGACGAAGAAGATTGTTAAGAAGAGGGTTAAGCAGTTCAAGAGGCCCCAGAGCGACCGCAAGATCTCTGTCAAAGTATGTATATGAACCTTTGTTAGTTTTTCTCTATATAATTATAATTAGTCTTTCTGTTTGCTAGTGATTTTGTATTCAACTATATGTAAATGCAAACGATAATTAGGCTTTGCTTTCGGTAATTTGCGATGATGGCGACGTTTTGATTCTCATTGAGTTTGTATATATTTTTCCATCTCGATCTATAAGTGGATCTGTTGATTTTTCGGTGTTACAGTGCATTCATCTCGTAAAGAAATGTCTCGAAAGGACTTTGTCCCTCCAGTCGTATTTGCATTACTTATTCAATTGGTGTTTGACATATTTTATCGTTTAACTTCGAAAGTTGTATCAATTATTCAGTATCATGATAATTTTCTCCCTCGTTTTTCGTTTTCTCATTGTTCTACCTCTTTGATAGCTATCGCTTAATAAAATGTTTTTCAATCTAACAACAATTCATTATTATAACGAGTTTATGCGACAACTATGCTGTTTACATGGCAAATATTGATACCACAAGTTGGTCTTTGGATTTTAAATGATAAATTCGATACCGTGCACTATGGATCATTACTTTGTTTATTTTTAGACACAGTGGCAATCTCCTACAGCAGATGTCGTTCCAATCAACGCTAATTGCCTTTGGTAAATCTAATGTCCATACTAGGCATTTGAAAGTGTCAATAATCAAAGGAAATTTGTGTATTTTCACTTTTTGCGCTTAGTGTTGATATCTTTGCTTCCTTTCACGTTCACCTGTCAACTTGTGCTGCTAACTACATTCCTTCCTTACAATTTTAACTATTATTTTCATAAATAAAAGCTATATCGTTCACCACTGTTAGGCTGAGTTACAATTACATATTGATGTTTAAAGTTAATTTTCGAACATGGATTTCACCACAAATACAAGCAATGTTCTGTTTTTGTTTGTTTTTGTATTTTGATTTCTTAAGTGTTATTTTCTCAGATGCCTTCATTTTCGCATCCATTATTTGGTCTGAAGGGCATCATTACTTTTTCTTCCGAATGTTTCTAAAATCCTTGTCTTGTTCTCTTATGGGCTTTCTATCCCTGTAACCTTGCCGTTATTTCTACTGCTATCAATTGCTATGATTTAACCGTAAGTTGGGTGGTGATTTAATGTGTCTTTTTGACCTTGATGGTAAAACTAGGCTTATCTTTGATATTTGGTTTGTGTTTCAGTCAATCCTGTATTTTTGTATCTCACATGCTTGATGCATCTGATGTACATACTTCGTGTTCAGTCAAACACATGCATAATAAAGTAGACCTCCTGTAAATTAACTAAGTGACTGCTCATATGTGCGTTGACAGACAAACTGGCGTAGACCAAAGGGTATTGATTCTCGTGTTCGAAGAAAGTTCAAAGGATGCACTTTGATGCCAAACATTGGTTATGGTACTGACAAGAAGACCCGTCACTATCTTCCTAATGGATTCAAGAAGTTCGTTGTGCACAATGTCAAGGAGCTTGAACTGTTGATGATGCACAATAGGCAAGCACTGATCATCTTCTCATTTCATTTAAAGAAGTTATAAAGTTACTCCTTAACTTGATGTTTAACTATGAATAAATAATAATATTACACGGCTTATTTATTCTTAATTCTGTTAATTCAGGACTTACTGTGCTGAGATTGCACATGATGTGTCCACAAGAAAAAGGAAGGAGATTGTGGAGAGAGCTGCCCAGCTCGATGTAGTTGTCACCAACAAGCTTGCTAGGTTGCGCAGCCAGGAGGATGAATGAGCGTAGGTCCTCTTTTTGTTTTATTAGTGATGTCTTTTTAATACTGTCTCTTATGAATTTGACGTTGCATCAGCATTGGCTTTTGCTGTATTTCTATTCCACCTGATGTCTTTTACTTGACTTAAGGATTTCTAATTCCATTGTCATTTTTGGTTATTACTTTGTCATATATTACGGACCATTATGATCCACTCTGTCCAACTGGCGGATAGGCTCGATTGCTCTTATTTTGGCAGTCGCCACTTATGATTACCTTCTCTATTGTGAGACTCGTTTAGTTGAGGTGGGTTTAGACTTTAGAGTGCTTTTCAGTCAGAGTAGTGGTCTACTGCTTCCTTCATCGAAAGTTTCTTAGAACTAATAATTTAGTTCTAGAGCTTTAGTTCGTAATGATTTATGGGCATTTGGGGCAAGAAGTGAAGTTATTTAGTTTGAAAATTTTCATTTAGTCCTAGGAATCAGTTGAGATGAAAGGTCTGGAGTGTAGCTTGATATATTTAGAGACAGCATAACCTTTTGATCCATGTTGCTACCTTGCATATTACTAAGTGATTTGTCAAATTGTTTGGTTTGATGTACTCTTTTCATGCTCTAAGTGGCCGTGGCATGAGGTTTTCATTAATGAAATTCATGTAGGTTTGTGTTGGCCCCTTTGGGGTACGTTTTGTTACTGTAGTTGTATTTTGTTTGTGCTCACCCTTAGATTGTAAAGCTCGCTTCTCTTCATTGCAATTCATTTACCTTGAAGAAAAAATATCTCCCTTTTAACCTAATCTAAAACATAATTTGAATCTCTCTTTCTCATTATAATTCGTAGTTTGTTACATGATATAAAGGAGAAAAAAAGGAATACTTCATGGACAATCTCTGTGAAAAAGTGGAAAAAGAAAACTCATTCTAATCTAATCCTCGGTTCCATCTTTGCATCCGTAGCAGCACAACCCTCCCCAGCTCATCCAAAATATTACATCGTCTCACGTGAAGTTCGCAAATCCATGTTTCTATTCCCCTATGTGTAATAATCCCAATTTCTGGAGAGCACATGAATGCATTCATCTCCTCCAGTTGACACATAATTTCATGAACTTTTCGATATATTTCTCCCTTTGTTCCTCCCTCATCTGTAATATTTCGCATCTCATTAGGGTTCCATTTATATTCCGGTGTGCATTGATGCCAAATCCTACGTAAAAGTTCCAACCATCTTCTCTTTTCGGTGTATGTGTCGCCATTTCTTTTATATTGCCAATGTACAGCTTGAATCCCATTATAAGATCATGTATTATTGGCCAAGGGTAAGCTAAATTTCTTTTTTCTTTTCCTTTTCTTGAAGTAGAAGTAGTGTAGTAGTAATAATGGTCTTTTCTTGGATTAATTTATGGGCTTCATCCTTAATCACTACACGTTCTTCTTTCATTTTCTTCTCTCTTTTACCCTTACTTGGAAGACATGAACCGATTCCATGCTCCTCCGTAAATCTTATCTCCATGTTGTATAACTCGTACTCGAATGCTGCGATTCTTATCATTTCTTTTCTTGATGACGTGAACGGTGTAGCTACCACTTCATTTTTCCTGCGTTTTCTTTTTGGCTGATTCTTGATTTGATAACTCAATTTCCGAGCTGTTCTTGGGTTCTTCTTCAGCCTCAACGTTATGATCTTCTTTGTCGGTCATCATTCTAATGTTGCCCATTTTCCAGAGCCTTGGGGCTTTCAAGATTGCGATGCTTGCTTGCTCAATCAATTTAGTGCTCTACCTCCTATACTTTACATACACATTCATATTTATAGTAATTTAGACCTGCGATAATTTAGTTTCTAAACTTTTAAAATTGTAACATTTTAACCCTACATTGGAATTGTTAATTTTTAGTTACTTAACAAACTTAGGGTTTTTTCTTTTTTTAAATTAATTTTAATTTTTATTTCTATAATTTATAGATCAACTTGGTCTTCAACGTATGAGAATCTTTATTTAACAACTTAGTTTTTTTTTTCTCAATATAATTTATAGACCTACAATAATTCATTTTATCTATTATAAAAAAGAATGGTTTGTTCAAAATAACATTATATCTTCAACGTATGAGAATTTTTATTTTTATTTTCTAAAAAATTAAAAGAATGTATCTTGCGACCTTTTGTTTTTGTTTTGTGTTTTTCAAGGAGAACTAACTTTCTTGGATATTATTTTAAATTACTGATTGACTCAAAAACTTAAGTTTAAGTTGATGGATGAAAGTAAATTTAATATTATATCATCAAACATATGCATAAAAAAGATTTAAACATAATATCTAAGGTCTTGTTGGATAATCCCTTAAATTTTTTATTTTTGGTTCTTGAAAATTAGGCTTGTTTTCTTATTATTTCTTTCCTCTGTTCCAAGAAGATATTTAAATTCTTAACTAAATTTTGAAAATAAAAACAAGTTTTGTAAACTAAATATATATAATTTTCAAATGTTAAAAAACTTGACTTAAATTATGAAAACACGAAAAAGTAGAAAACAACCTTTTTAAAAAAAAACAAAATCAAGGAACCCACTGGTAGAAGTAGTGGTCATTAGGTACAGCTAACAACCACTATAATTTAGGGGTGATTTGTATATCTTATCAAAAAATAATTTTAAAAAATTGAATTTAATACATTAAATTATAAGTCGTGTCCCTAAATTTTTTTAGGTTGTGTTCGGTTTAATTTAATTTTAAAAATGAATTATTTTAGAAAAAATTAAAGTGCTTGAAACCCACTAAACACTGTCAAAATTTATTTTATAGAACAATTAATTTAAAAAAATTTCAAGTAGTGCACATTCAGAATGATTTTAAAATGGTTAAAATCAATTTTGTGAGTGATTTTAAATTTTTTTTAAAAAATTATTTTAACACATTTAAAATCACTACGAAACATATAATAAATTTAAATTACTAGAAGTTTTAGCTTTGTGTTAATTAGCTAAATCCACGGATATACGTATACGGGTGGAATTAAAGAGAAGTAACATTGTGACAGTACAGAAATGAAATCACTTTCTTCTCTTCTCGCTATTTCTCTGCTTTTCTTCTGATTTCTTTATAAATTTCATAAATTTCTAATATATTCATTCTCAAGAAAATCAAACCTCTAACAGTGCCTCTCTCCACCTGTATAATATAAGCATTTTTCAAAATTCCTTTTAAATAAAAAGTTTATTTTAAAAAATTTTTCAAGTGGTTAGCGGATATAGGTTCTTCATTACTCTCTCTTGCAAAATTTGAAAATCTATCCTAATTGTCTAATCATAGTTTTTTAATGGATCACAATAAAATTTTATCCCATTCGACAGTAAGCTCAAATGAATTAGAAGAGAGTAAGGGAAAAGTTATGAAATTGGAAAAAAAGCAGAAGGAATGAGCTTGAAAAATAGGTTCGACTTCATTGGATTACAAAGATGACACCAAATGTATCCCGAAACACAATATGTGAAAAGAGAAACAGAAATGTAAAATGTGATATAAAAATCTCTTAATCTTTGGTTTCATATTCTAAATGGTACTCCCATAATAATACTACAAGTGAAGTTCACATACTAAAAGTGAAATTCTACCCAATTCATCCAAATCATTATTACATCGTTTCAAGTGAAGTTCACAAATCCTCAATTCTATTTCCGTAAGATCCTTCTCAGTAACAACCCCAATGTGGTGAGTTTCATCCAAGAATGAATTAATCTCCTCCAATTTACACATAATTTCAACAAATTTGATGTATTTTTCACTCTGTTTCTCCCTCATCCGTAACATTTCGTTTGTCATTATTAGCTTCTTCAGGATTTCATTTATATTTTGGAGCTCTTTGATTCCAACTTCATAATGACGAATCCAATCATCTTCACTTTTCTCTCTATTTGTCGCCATTTCTTCTACATTATCAACGTACAAAATGAATCTCACTATAAGATCGTGTATTATTGACAAATCCTCATCCAAATCTATTTTCTCTTTTCCTTTTCTCGAAGTAGCAGTAAAAATGGTGTTTTCTTGGATTGATTTATGGGGTTCATCCTTAATCACTACACGTCCTTCTCTCATTTTCTTTTCTGTTTCCTCTTCACTTGGAAGATATGAACGATTCCATGAACGGAATAGCTTCTTCGTCAATCTTTTCTCCATGTTGTATAACTCGTATGTTGCTATTCTTAACTTTTCTTTTCTTGATGACGTGAATGGTGCCACTACCACTTCGTTTTTTCTCTGTTTTTCGGCTGATTCTTGATTTGATAACTCAATTTCCGAGTTGTTCTTGCGTTTTCCTTCAGCCTCAATGTTCTGATCTTCTCTGTCCGTCATCATTCGAGTATTGCCAATTTCCGAGTTGTTCTTGAGTTTTTCTTCAACCTCAACCTTCTGATCTTCTCTGTCCGTCATCATTCTAGTGTTGCCAATTTCCAGAGCCTTGAGGATTCAAGGTTGCAATGATCACTTACACAATCAATTTGACGAACGACGATTGTCATGTATACATAACAAAAATAAATAAATAAATAAAAGTTTATTATATTTTTTACTTAATAAAAAACCACTTATCACTTTAAATCAATAGACTTTTGAAGGAGTAATTAATTCCGTTGAGGTTTGGGAGTGATTCGTCATTTTAAAAATTATTTAAAATTAATTTATGCAATCTTCCTACCATTAAAATTAATTTTAAAATTACTTTTTGGGCTTTTTAAAATAAACTCGTATGATATTAAGTTTTAGGTAAGGAGCTTTTTTATTCTCTTTTAAGAATATGTCGGAGCTTATTTATTCTCTCTAAGATTAAGTCTCTTTTTTACTACTAGGTCAACTTATGACGATTAAAATGTCAGCTTTTGATCTTAACTTTCGTGGGGGAGTGATTTTGCAATTGTTAAAATCAATTTTGTTATATTTTAAATTGCTTCGAAACTAGCTTTGAATCATTTTTAAAAAGTAATTTAATATTTAATTATACACTTTTAAATGCAATTTTCATATCATAGGCCACGCTTATCCCCGGTTGGATGTGATCTATTAATGATAATTTAAAAAGTGGGGTTGTTTACATGTATTTCGTAATCGTAATGATGCCTTGAAAACTGTCATGAAAACACGCGATTGGTTTGAGGAACATAGGGTGCTCAATTTAAATATGGTTAAAAATTACACAGAATACACTACCTTTACATCGTTATGTTGTTGCTATAACATGTTGAAAATTATGAATTTACCTTCACTGTTACTGGTATCATAATTCTAAGTAAAGACGATCAAAAGCAATCTAATTACATTTGTGATTTATACCGATTAATCTATCAATTAGATTGATTACGAAACACGGAAAATAACAAAAAAATGTAATGAACTAGGCCCACTTTGCCCACTTTTCAAATTATAATTAATGGATTACATTTCAAAGGTGATCTAAATTTAAAAGAAACGAAAAATTAAAATGATACTATTTCATTGATGGATAGCTCCAAAATTCTTTAATTTTTGGTTCTTAAAAATTATGTTTAGTTTTTTTCATTATCTACATTATTCTAATAAAATATTTGAATTAATTATCAGGAGTTTGCTTCTTTCCCAATTAAAATAATTGAATTCATGACCAAATTTTAAAAAATAAAAATAAGTTGATTTGTATAAGTTAGAAGTTTTAACTTCATATTGAATTAGCTAAACTAAACCACTAATGAAAATATCACTCTTTTATAAATGTTCTTAAAACATAAAATATTATTATTTGGTTTGAATTTTAATAATAACATCAATAACTTATTTTACCTTTTATAAATAGCAAGTCTTATAAATTGTATGAAAATGAGGTTCCTCTAAATAAGGATGGCTCTCTTTATTTATTTATTTATTTTTTTAAAACCGTTTACCAGTGTTAATTTTTATTCCCATGATAGCCGATAATAAACATTTTGATTGCAATCCCATGTAGATGGAGCACATTTAATTGTCTAATCTTAGTTTAAAACCCGGGAGCGTTACAGTATAATTTTATCCCATCCAACCATGAGTGAGCGAAGAGTTGGGGAAAATTTATGCAAAAAGCAGCAGGGATGGGCTCCAAAAGTTCCATATTTCAACTTGATTGGACCAAATGTATTCTGAAAAGCCATGGAATTTGGTAACCAAAACTACGGACAGAAGAAGATTAAAGAAGCTAACCTCTCCAAAAACACCAACCGGAAGCTGGGAAGAAGCATTAAAACCACTTCTCTTGTTGGCGTCGATCAGTTCCCTGATTCTGGTCAGGATAGTCCCCAAAGTCTTCTCTTGACCGATTAAGCGCTTTTACACAATCCGCTAACTCATTTTTCGCACACTTGTTATTAACCATAAACCCAATGGCGTGAGGGAAACATCGTTCCACCAAATGTGCATTCAACTCCACCAGTTGAATTAAAATTTCAGGAATATCTTGGGTTTTTCCATGATTTTTTTCATCATTCTTCATGCGTTCCAGTTCGTTCATCAGTTTGTTCACAATTTTAGACGAAGTCAGAAGCAGATCGTTTACCTTCTGAAGAAATTTCAACTTATCCTCCAGTTCCAATCTCACTTTCTGTGCATCTTTCAACATCGGGATTATATGATCAATGAATTCATATAATTTCAACACAATTTCCTCCAGATCTTGAAGAGAGTCCAAATCAAACGGATTATCGACCTTCTCTGTCGTCATTTTCTGCTTCAATCCGCCTTTCAAATCTCCGTGCACATCTTTTTGTTCTTTCTTACCGGCGTTCACGGCTTCAAGTACTGACACCAAGAACTGAACGATGAGATCTTCGTCTTCATTGATACAATATGGAAAACACAATGCATCTTTATTGAGATATTTCTGTTTTTTTTCTTCAATTCTATGCTTGCATCCCCTATCGGTTCCGTTGTCTGGAACTCTTCGATGACATTTCGAATCTCTATGCAGATCTTTTTGTTCTTTATTCTCACCGGCTTTCACGGCTGCAAGAATTGATTCCATGAACTGAATGAGCGGATCTTCGGCTCCCTTGATATTATCTGGAGAATGGGATGCTTTTTCGTGGACTTTTTTCTGAATTGCTTCTTCCATTCTTTGCTTGAATCCGCCATCGCTTTCTTTGTATGCAAGCCTTTGATGACAATTCGAACATGTATGCCGAATTATTTTTTTCTTTCCTGAATTTCGCGAATCGAAGAGCTGACTTCATGACTGATTCGTTCAACCGACGGCGAAGATCTTCATCTTCCTTTTTTTGTTCTGTCGTGAATTCACCTTCTGATTCCAACCAGCGGAGGATATCTTCTTCTTCCTTGATATCATTTTGAAGATACGCTGGATCTTGAAGCACATATGCCTGATTTTCTTTCCCAATTTTGTGCTTGAATCCGCCGCGGCTATCTTTCTCTGCAGCGGTTCGACGAGCATCCAAAACTTGGGGCAGATGATCATCCTGTTCTGTCTCCAATTCAGGATCTGACAACACGGACACTTCCGCGAGTCGAAGGGGAATATCTTCTTCGTCTTCCTTGATAGCATGTGGAGAATGCAATGCATCTTCAAGGAGATGTTCCTGATTTCCTTCTTCAATATTATGCTCGGATCCGCCATAGCTTTCTTTATCTACAGGGGTTGAACAATCATTCAGTTCAGTGTTGGTTTCAGTATCTGAGACGACGGACAATTCCGTGAAGCGAAAGAGAATATCTTCGTCTTCGTTGATATGATGTTGAGAATAAAATGAATCTTCAAGGAAATAATCATGACTTCCTTGAATGAGTCGGTTGAATGTGGCAAGGGTTTCTAATTGGTCTGCGTCCAAATCATCGTGTTCACTGAATTCATGAAGAATCATGTTTGAATTATTGGTCTCAGAGTTTGTGTGCTCTCTCTCAAATCCTGAAGTAAGGAGGCGTTTGTATTTAAGAGCCTTAAGATGGAGTGATCTTGGAGAAGTCGTTGAGAAACGCAATCTGTCGGTCCTTTAAATTTGCTGATTCATATTATTCCAATTCCTCTTTTCCTCTTTTATAGCCTACAAAATTGAAAACGGCTTACAAACTTTGTTAAAACCCCAAACTTTTTTTTTTTTAGTTCAAAATTATTTAAAGCTTAAATTCTAATAAGTGAAACATTATTCTTTTTATTAAAAGAATGAGTCAAACTTTTTTTATTATATATATTTGAACATAAACGATCAGCATTAGTATCTACAAACATTCTTTTTTTGTAGACGATTTATAAATTTGGCGGTTAAACTTTCGAGTAGAACATTTATAAATTTGACGGTTTTACTTAAAAAGTCAATATCCCGTATATAATTTATTTTAAATTAAAATATTTATTCAATTCTCAACTGTGCAGTTTTAAATTTTAAATTTAGTCTATCAAATTTATTTATCTATTTATTTTTTTTTATCGAAAATAAATAATAATAACAATAATAATATTTATGGAAAGAAATATATTGTAAAAATGATAATAAAAAATTCAATACAGGCCCTAAGAATTAAAATTGAACAAATTTCAAAATTAAAATAATATTTTAACCTTCAATTTTGATCCATCATCTTCATAAGTAGATATACAAAAGGATCAACTTTAGAAAATTTATCCATTGCAATTACTCTTTAAAAAAATTCAAATAATTTTTAAAATAATTATTTACTATTTTATTTAAGTGAATTTAGGTGCAACTGCAACCTATTCAATTACAAGTTGCTATTTTAAAAATATATATATATTCTTTGATTAAAGGGAATGCACGAAGAGTAACGTGACTCCAATCCACACAGGCACACGTCATCTACGTACCAACTCCTTTCAATTTTATTATTTGACATGTTATTATTATTATTTTTTTAAATATCTTATAGCTCAAAAATCTTTTTCATCTTTATATTAAAAATATAGGGAAAAAGAAGCCCTAAACTTTGGGTTTAGTTAGTTTATATTGGGAAAAAAAATACAGCATTACATATTACTCTCATTCATTATTTAATAAGTCGTTAAATATTTTATTAATTATTTATTTCGTGCTTCACATAATTCTTGAATGTTACTTTGATGATAAACCTACCGCATACCGACATTTTCTTACTTAAAATTTATGAATTTTGTCTCAATTTGATAAAAATATCAAGATTTAGACTTTTTCATTGATTTTTTAATAAATAATCTCTTGTTAATGTATATACTAATTAATTTAAAATAACTATAAAATGAAGTTTTAAGATTAATTTTTAATTATTATTAAATTAATTAGTATTAAAACTGAGTATTTAGGGAAAACAAAGGTGTAAAATTAATTCCCAAAGATTAAGTCCTCGCATTTATCATCAGTGTAATCACATTGCTGAGAAGAGATTAATTTCCTCGAAAGAATTAATTTCTCATTCTCATTCTTCATTTATTTATTAAGATTGAACATGACATCATCGCAAAAAAGATGAGTGAATTGAGATTGTTCATGAAGAAAATGTAAAACAAAGTTCACAAAGAAGAAAGTCTGTGCTTCATATTCTGTAATACCTCCGTTTTTCATCCATCGTCTTCCGGTAGATTCGCAAGTTTTTCAGTCCCTCAATTTTCGCAGTTATCGCACAAAATTCTTTCCTGAATTGATCCATTTCCCTTTCAAGGTTTGCACAGAATCTCTGTTCTTCTTTCTCCGAAACAGCCCTAGCTTTAAAAGAGGGATCAAATAGTTTATGGATCATTAACAGTTGACTCATAATTTGAGTAATACGGGGTCCCATGAACAGATAATTCTTGAATTGATTCTCATCATTCTTCATTCGTTCTAATTCACATCCCAATCGCCTGACTTTCTGCGCAAATGTTTCACCCACGCCACCGCACAAAGGTCGATCAAAATTCCATATCCGTCCATGTTTAGTTCCATATTTCGCTTCTAGAACTACATGATCGACGTGGTAACCGTATATTCTCACGATATCTTCGATTAATTTCATAGACTCCAAAGACGGATCTGAAGAATGATGAACCATAAATTTCACGAGTCCTGGAGATCCTGCGATTCTTGTTCGTTTCGATGATTCTGGTACACGATCGTTCTCTTCTCTTCCTTCCAG
Organism: Citrullus colocynthis; assembly: GCA_031780015.1. Taxonomy (NCBI): domain Eukaryota; kingdom Viridiplantae; phylum Streptophyta; class Magnoliopsida; order Cucurbitales; family Cucurbitaceae; genus Citrullus; species Citrullus colocynthis. Next base: position 885,557 of record QLSR01000364.1, read on the forward strand.
ATTCGCATTTTCCGGACATTTCTCTTCCGTTTCGAAATCCTGTGGCTGATTATCATCAAGATCTTGAACTTTCTGTTTCAATTTCTGATCATTTGGCTGGTTATCATGTTGTTTGTTCTCGAAATCACACGTCGCGTTCACGGATTTCGGATCTGGATCCATGGGAGAATCGTCCATCGTGTTTGTTGGTAATCCTAATAGCCAAATTCCAGGCGCAACTCAAATGGCTGGTTTTCGACTTCATATACACTTTTCTTCAATTTATAAAGAAGATGGAACTAACTGATTTTGACCAACTCAATATGCCTTCCGAGAATGATGGAAACAAATGAATATTGACCAATTAAATAATTTTTTTTTCACAATAAACTAAATAATTTATTGATTTTGAAACAACTATCACAAAACCTTAACAAACGTTAGTGTATTAAATATTATTTAATAGCATTTTAGTATTATGTTAATCCCCTTTGTAATGTTAAGTTGAGAATCACTAATGGAAGGGTGCACCAAAAGAAATATTTCGATATAATATAAGGTGTGTTTGAAAATATGGTGAAAAAGTCACATTTCTTACACATATTAAACGAGAAGATGGTTTGATACTGGTTTGGGTATTAACGCCATTTCACTACGTGGGACCCAAAATTGAAAAAGAGTTATAAAAAGAATTTTTTAAAAAGGGGTTGGTTTTGTTCCATAAAAAAACAGTAATTTTTCAAATATTTTGATCTACTTAAGAATAAATTCTAATAAGCCATAAAATTATGTGGTAGACTAATATGACACCCACAATAACTTTAAGAAAATTTCATCCACAAGGGACTTTTATAGTAGTCAAATTAACCTCCTCAACCTTCGCCACAATGCCATAAACAACAAAGTAACATCCCTACCCACTATGGTCTTGCAACAAATATTATTTTGGTTAAATTAATTAGAAGTATTAGATATAAGTAGATAGTTTAGTTTTGAATTTTTATTTAATTCTTGAAAATTTAAAAATTAATGGATCTATTATATATATAATTTTAAATTTTATGCATTTAATATTATGTTTAGTAAATGAATTTCTAAAAGTTTATTCAATGTTTTGAAATCAAATTTATAATTTTTTAGTACAAATTTGTAATTTAACCAATTAGTATATTATTATTTTTTAATTTGTTAGCTTTGTTTTTATCCTTCTCACTCCTTTTTTTTCCCTTTTTCTTGGGCTCCTATTAAGTTTACTCTCTCTCTAATATATTTATAATTTTAACCTTTGTTATAGCCTATTAGAGTTTAATGATAAAGATATATGTTTAATTTAAGGGCTATTGGCAAAGTGAATAGTAGGAAAACTTTGGGATAAAAACTATAATCTACTTCAACACTCATTTATATTTATAGTTTAGCATGTCTATACTGTCCAATTAATGCATACACATTACAAGTATGTTTAAGGTTAAATAACAAGATCACTCCTTAAACTTATAGGTTTATGTCAAAGAGATTCTAATAAATAATCTTTAAACCTTTGATTTTGTATCAAATAAGTCTTTGAGCTTTAATAGGTTTTTGATCCTCTTCAACGTTTTCTAAAATTCAGAAACTTATTAGATACAAAATTGAAAGTTAATATCCTATTAGATATATGATGACTATTATATCTTAATACATAGACTAATTTAATATTTGTTTTATGATGTTAAAGATGAATTAAACATAAAATTCAAAATTTATTAAAAATATATTAAAGTTAATTTGGTTTTTTAAAGATTTTTTTTAAAATTTATTATCGAATATGGAAGTTCTGCTTTGGTTTTCTTGAAGCGCTTCTACTCATCTAAAATTACTTTTGAAATTATAGTTATGAGGAGTTTAACAAGCCTTCTAATCCTGCATTTTAAGGCCCTTTTTTCTAAAATTAAAATACTTTAAATGAAAAGTGCTATTAATCTTCTTTATTTATTCATTTATTTTCAAATGCTTTTAATAACAAATTTATTTGGTTGCACCACATTAAAGGATTAACTAATTACACAACTATTTTATTTTCTCACTACATATTTTTAAAGATTTTTAAGTTATCACTCTAAAGTCACTTTGGACAATCATTTTCTAATGAATGATTGGATATAAAGTGATTTTACACATACAAAAATTGATTTAGCCATTTCAAAATTGCTCCAAACATATCCAAAACATACCCTAAATCAAACCTTTCACAAGTCTAATACCAAGACCCACCATATTTCAACTTCAAATAACTTATAAGAATCATATCTTTTCTTTCTTTAAAAAAAATACCATGATTAAAACAATCCTAATTATACTAATTAAGTGCTTTGCCTAATAAACATACACAAGTGTTTTGACAGTGCAAACAAAACATCAATAATCCTGAAAAACCAAAACTAAAAATTGAGTAAAAAGTTCCCAAGAATTATGTTCCAGATGAAAAGAAAGTAAAATTTTCAATGAAATCTCTTGAATTTTTTTTTTTTTGCAAAAAGCTAGAACATTTTTTCTGCTTCCATTACTTACTCTGTTTCATCAGCATCTTGCAAATCTAATTCCTCATACCCATCATCTTCTAATTTTAATTCGAATTCTCCATCTTCTCCATCATCTTCTTCATCTTCTTCATCTTGTAAATCTAATTCCTTCAGTTCATGGATTACATCTACCATTTCAGTCAGTTCTTCCTTGGATCTCTCAAGCTCATCTAAACACATTGTTAACACTTCTCCCCTGTTCTTTATGTCTGAAACAAGGCTGAAATGAGGGGAAGATTCTATACGTGAATTTATGTCTCGAAGTAAAGCTAATAGATCAGGAACATGGGTTTCTCTGAGAGAATATTCTTTCTTAAATTCATCAATGGATTTCATCCATTCCATTTCTAAAGCCACTGTTCTCAGACTTCGATTCAGAGCCTCAACCAAGACATTTGCTCTCTCAAGAATCTCACTCCATTTCTGCCATTCCATTTTTATTTTTTTATGTCCATCTACTTTCTCTTCATCTTTCTGATCATCTTTCAACATTTGATAAATTTCGTCGATGAAGTCGTGGTATTTCAATACGATTTCCTCGGTTACCTCCAAAGGATCCATTCCCCATTCAGTTTCATCTTCCTCCACATTCGTCGCCTTATTTATCATTGATTCTGCTTCGTCTGATTCTGCGGTTCTTGTTCGTTTCGTTGACCTCTCCGATTCTTCAGCATCTTCCTCCTCTTCATTAATCGGAGCTTTGTCGATGTGGTTTTGAGAACTTGATGCACCGAGCTGAAGTTCATCATCAATCGAATCGGAATCCTTCAGCACTTCGTTCAACCAAAGCTCGATATCTTCTTCTTCTTCTTCTTCTACTTTTTCCTTCTTGATTTCTACAAGTTTCGTGTTCGATGAATTGCCTTTCTCTTCTCTCTCTGTGAACGTCATCTTGCGAATTTCTTGGCTTTAGTTCATAGAAGTCAAACTGAAAACTAATTGAGAAACGAATTTGCTAATCCGTTCAGTTCACTGGATTCATCTGGATTATTTTTCTTCGAGATTCATCCGTTACACAACTTTATAACCTACAAGACAGAAAAATGGCATTTAAAAACTATATCTAAAATTCTTATCATTTATCATTACATAATTAAAAAAAAGTTAATAATAATAAAATAAAATAAGTCATACTTAGTTTTTATTTTGAAATTAAGCATATTTACTTCCAACTTTTTAGGATAGTTTTAGGTAGCCATTTGATTTTTCTTTTTAAAATGTCAAAACCAGAACAGGTGATTAAAAAGATTTTTTTTTTTTTTTTTTTAGTTTTAAAAAAATATTTTTTTTTTTTGGAAATTTTAATTAAAAAAAAAAATTTTGGTGTTTTTTTTTTTTTTTTTTTTAGTTTTAAAAAAATATTTTTTTTTTTTGGAAATTTTAATTAAAAAAAAAAATTTTGGTGTTTTTTTTTTTTTTTTTTTTAGTTTTAAAAAAATACTTTAGTTTTTTGGAAACGTTAATAGAAAATAGAAACTATGGTGATTTTTATTTTTTGTTTTTGAAAATTAAGCCTATCAATCTTATTTTTCTTATAAATTTATTTGTTATTTACTCTTTATCCATGATTTTAAAAAAACAACTGAAATCTTGAAAACTAAGAGAAAATAGTTTTAATTTTTTAATTTTAATTTTTTTTTTTAATTTGACAAAGAATTCAACGCTTAAAAAGAGATAAAATAAACTTAATTTTCAAAAACATATAACTAAAAATAACTAAGCAAGCTCAATTTGTTACCAAACTGGGTTTCTCTTTCATCCCAAAAAAACATTTTCTCCTGGTTTCTTCTCAAAGCCATCTCTTTCTCCCCAGCCAAACTGCATTGAAGCCAAAACTAATGCATGAACAAGATTAGCATGAACTATGAACAAGAACTACCGGTACGGAGCCGTTCGAGAGGCCGAAAACTCTCCTTTTTAAGTGCTTGAAGGTATTAGATATTGGTGGTGTTTCGGTTTCTTGTTCCGCTTCTTGTAGATCTACTCTCAAAGTGGTTGAAAGTTGATAATGTTGTTTCTTTCCTCTTCATGTAATCACATGATATTTTGAGCATTGTGGAATTCATTATCTGAACATGGTTTGAACCACTACAGTTGCTACCAGTAATCTCCACAAGAACAGGCGCCTCTACGAAAGTGATGAAAGCGGCTTGTGTCTCTTACAACGATTTCACGGCCAACAACTTTTGATATAAGCTTGATGGTATTATGGCAATCGCCACAGATGCGGAGGTTTTTCATTACTGTTAATGTGCTACCCTCAACTGTACTGATTAATCCAAACCCAATAGCAATTCTCTCACTATGATAAGACAGCATCTCTTCCTTTTGCTCCGTCTCGACATCGTGCAAGGAGAATTTAGGATCAGGCACATAACCCAGTTCCTTTAACTTTCCACCTAGCCATTCCAGCTTTTGGTAAATCTTTCTGCTCAATGGATGCGAACGATCTCCCGAAAGGAAATTGTGCTTGATCCCTTTAATCGTAATCCAGCTACTTCCAGGTTGTTTTAAAATCCCTTCATCTTTCATCTTTTTCCTTATTTTGGAAACTTCAGTCCATTTGCCAGTAGCAGCATATAAATTTGAGAGTAATGTATAAGCAGCACTACAGTTTGGTTGTAGATCCAACACACATTTTGCTGCTCTTTCAGCTACATCCACATTAGAATGGTTGGCGGAACTGCTAAGCAATGCAAGCCACACCATATAGTTGGCTTTACCAGGCATATTATGAATTAACGCTTCTGCTTCTTCCAATTGGCCACACCGGCCTAAGAGGTCGACCATAGAAGCGTAGTGCTCATTTGTCATCTCAATACACAAGTTTTTGCCAAAATGTTTGAAAAAGCATCTACCCTTTGTTAACATCCCAGAATGGCTACAGGCAGAAAGTAGTCCCACGAGAGTAATTTCGTCTGGATCCACCCTCATACGAATCATTTGAGCAAATAAAGTTAAAGCGCACATCCCAAAACCATGTTGTGCACATCCAACAATAATTGAATTCCAGGATACAACATTCTTTCTCGACATTCTTGTGAAGACAGCAACCCCATCATTAATGTGTCCACATTTAGCATACATGACAACAAGAGAATTACTGACAAAGATATCATTTTCCAAACCTAGCTTGTAGGCCACATTATGAACTTCCCTGCCTCTATCAACAGCCTCTAATCCACAACATGAATTGAGAGCACTAGTAAGAGAAGATTGATTAGGAAGTACACACATTCTCATCATGTTCTTGAAAACCTGTAACGCATCTTCATGTTTACTGTTCAATCCATATCCCGTCAAAAGAGCTGTCCAGACCACGACATTTCTATGCATGCTATCATTGAAAATGCTCAAAGCATTCTCTATAAGCTTGCAGTTGGCGTAAAATGTTATAAGGGAAGCAGATACATACTCGTCAAAGCAATAACCAGTCTTCACAATTAGACAATGAATCTGAACACCTATGAAGGAAGCACATATGTTTGCACAAGCAGTCAATGCACAGGCCAACGTGCTTGAAGTGGGCTTGAAAAAGGAAGCCAACATTTTTTGGAAAACAACTAGAGCTTCAAAACTCCTTCCATTCTGGTCAAGCCCACCAATCACTGAAGTCCATGAAATCACATTCCGAGAAGGCATTTTCTCAAACAACTCTATAGCATCTTCAACTCTACCATTATTAAAAAATCCATGAACCATTGAGTTCCAGGCAGCTATATCCCTAGTGGGCATCGCCCAGAACAAGCGCTCAGCAACCTCAACTCTCCCGAACTCCAGCAGCCCATCAATAATTGTCGTCCAAGAAATGACATTCCTTTCAGACATTTTGTCGAACATGTTACAAGCCATACTTAAATCCCCGCATTTGATACACCCTTTGAGCATAGAATTCCATGAAATCAGATCCTTCACAGGCATTTCATAGAACAGTTTCAGGGCATCCTCAAGCCTACCTTTTTCTGTGTAACCCCCAATCATCATCGTGTATAAGTTAACACCAGGGGACGATATCTTATCAAATAATGATCGAGCTTCATCGATTCTTCCATTTCTTAGATGGAAAGAGAGTAAAGAATTGTCAGGGGGAGTGGCCAAAACAGAGAATTTTTTCTCTCCAAACAAACAAATATAGGAATTCGAGGAAATCAAAGGACATCCAGTACGTACAATAATGAGCGAGAGTTGGAATGACACTCGCAAAATTTTGGAAGTTCGTAATTTGGCGCGAACGATTCGCATGGCGGTTGGTTAACGGTCAATGAGAATTCAATTCACTCGCTTCGCTTTGCCTTTGAAGGAACGAGGAAGCGAGCGGAAAAGCACACCGTCTCTTCCTTCTTTTCGTTTAAATTTATCGATTAATTTATGTTAAAGAGTGGTTGGAAAAAAATAATAATAAATTCAATATTTAATTTGTGTATTTCAACTAAATTAATTTAGGTAAGTGTTTGCCATTTTTATCTACGATACAATATGCTAATTTGCCCATTCATTTTTGCAGAAAATTTAGTAATAATGCCATTATTTCTAAAATTTTATTAATTTTGTTAAATTTCGTTTTAAAAATACGTAAGTACGTTCTAGGAATACTTATGTTGTGCATCTCATCAAATTGTTTAATCATAATTCGTCACATGACAAATTTTTCTTTTTTTTTTGGAAATATTAAAATATGTTATATATTTTAATGATACCATTTTTTAAATGAAATAACATCTACACCAACCAATTATAGAATTACATCAACATACATAAGCAAAGAAAACCACTCAGAGTAAGATATGCGGAGAAAGAAGAATTGTGCCCTTCTAACACGTTAGATGCAAGTGAGTGAACAAGCACGCTATGACATTGCCGCACATGAGCAAAGATGATGTTACCCAAATCATATACAATGGAACATCGCCTGCTCGTAGAAAATAAAATTTCAATAAGATCCACCGAAGTGCCACTAAACAAGTTAATTACCTCCAAAAAGTCAGATTTAGTTATGATTAAATTGTTATTGAGGGGAAGAACACTTTGTAGACCGTCACAAATAGCATATTTGCCTAAAAAACCTCAACATCATTGCATCTTTAACTTAAGATAAAACTAAGTCCAGTAACTGGAACACAACCGATGTGATTATGAAGCACCCATCTCAATCCACCCACTGTTTACAAGGGCTTTCGGCACAATTAGTTTTATTTGATTAAAGTAGATAAATTTTAGGTTCCTCTCTCTAAATTAGTGACGTTAAAAAACTTAAATAATAATTACTTCATAGAAAATTATATTGAAATTGATGATTAATATATTGGGATGAATGAAATTGGAAAAGAATATAACTCCCTGCAAGGTAAAAAAATGCATCAAATTTCCTCTGAAAGATGAGCCAAGCAAGAATGATTCACTTCCCCTTTCCAACCAATTCTGACCCCTTTTGGCAAGCAAAGAACCTGACATTCTCCATTAAAATGCTTTCAACAAAATCCCAACTCTCCGCAGGATGAACATTCAACTCTAACTCATCCTCCTCCAACTTCATCTTCATCTCAAAAACCTTCCTTCTTCGATATAAGCTAGCACAAAACATGAAGACAGTTGCAGCGGCGATTCTGTTCTTTAATTTCTGCATATGCGTCGTCATCTTCGGAATCGGTGGCTGGGTGATGAATCACACAATCGATAATGGATTTGTTATAGGTTTGAATAATATCTCTGCTTACTCGTGTCTTTCTGCTGATCTTCTTTCAACGTTAGTGGTAATGCTGTGCAATATTTTCATTTCCAGGTGCAGGATTTGAAGTTCCCGACTATTTTTCTCCAATTTTCTTCCAAATTGGGAACTCTGCCACTGGGTTCTTTGTTATTTTTGCTTTGATTGCTGCTGTTGCCGTTGTTGCATCTACCATCTCTGGAAGCTTTTATTTTCGTTTTCCGGACTCCAACAACCTGCCCCCTGCCGCTTCGACAGCAGTCATCGCCTGCTTCCTAACTTTCCTCGCTATGGGGTATGCAAGTTTAAATCTTATTTTGACCCTAGAACTTTTGTATTTATTTCATTTTCACCTAAACTTCTAAATATTTCTTTTTCAAAGACTCCGCTTTCATAAGTTGTACGCCTCAATCATACACGAATCATTTAACAAATCTAAACCCATGCGAATGCACAACTGTTTTGAAATGACAAGCTACAATATAGCCATTAGAATCTCACTGATCATTACCCACATAAGCATACCTTGTTAGGACAGTTGAAATACAGTTGTGTCAAACGAAACATGGTCCAAACATCTGGGAACTGAAAGCCTAAGTTTGAATCTTTTCAAAATGGATTATAACTAGAATGAATGTCACTGATGCAGATTTGCTTGGAAAGAGATTGCCCTAACTGTCACCAGTGGCCATCTGGTAAGGAATCTAAAAGCTTCTGTTGTTTTATTCCCTTTTCTTTTCCCTTTTAGCAAATTTTGTTTCAGTTCTCCAAAGCCAAGGTTGAGTGTGTCTTTTTTTTTTTTTTTTTTTTTGTGTGTGTGTGTGTGTGTGTGCAGATTGCATTGGAGGCTTTCCTGATTATCCTTTCAGTTACACAGTTTGTTTATACCGCAATCATCACGTGGACCTCAACCAGCTAGTAGACTCTAGAAATAGCATTTGCCTAACGCTTTGTTTGTGGCTTTATCTTCAGTTTTTTTTTTTTTTTTTTTTTTCATTCTTTATTTTTCTCAACTTCAAATCTTGGTAGCAATCATGTAAAATGGGAGAAAATTGCAATGTATTGGCAGATGAAGTACATAAGATAATATGAGAATTGGTGTGCAAACAAAAGAAGAAGAATAAAATTTCAATGACTTTGATGACTCCGTTTGCTCCATAACAATTTAAACAGTATGCAGTTGCACACAAAAAATTTCAAGTCTAAATACCACGTAAACTAACAGAAATTAGTGAAAAAGAGAAGAAAACAATATGTCAATATCAGTAGAAGACGAAGTTGCTGTGCAAGATTTCCACAAAAGAATAAAGCATGTATGAATGATGGAAAAGCATAGCATAAGTTGAGAGAGAAAATTCATTCAGCTAAGCAATAGCAGATGTCTTCATATGAATATGAAAGTAAAAACTGATAACTGATTATTGACACAATTGAAACATTTATGATAATATAATTGCGAAATGTCAGACTAATACAAAATCGAGAACATCATGCTCCAAAAAAGAAAACTCACTGTAATACAAAAGGCATGTAGTAAGGGAACGTCTTCATGTTTGCTAGCTTCTAAATCCAAAAATATGATCTACCTTAGGCTGGGCTCATCAAGTTCGATGACTGTCCTATGAGGCACTTGTAAAGACCCTTGCTATTTAAACCTTCACCCCTCATGTGAAGAATTTTCATTCCTGCCTCAACATAGAACACATTATCTGAGTGCCAATGCCAACCAGATCTTGGATTATATTGTTCTAGAAAAGAAACCATTAACAAATTGCGTATATAAGTTGTTCAAATGGAAATTTGACGTTGTACGCATACTAAGTCAATTCTAATATTGAGTATAAAGCATTTGTCATAAAGGAAACGCCAGTCTGGTCGATAATAATATCATCACACCTTAACAGAGTGAACAAAAAGACCTAAAATGCGAGCTATGAAGTCCAATACCCCTTTCGGGGGGAAAAAGAAAAACGTATATCAGAGACCTGGGATGAACGAAGTTTAAGAATAGTTGATCTTGACAACACTTTTCTTATAAAAAACACAAACCATATCATGAAAAATGAATAATTGCTCAGCAAGGATGGTATATGGAATATGAAATATGAAATACCAAGTCTTTTCTATTCGGATTTAAAAAGCTGGATCTCACACACCCTTTACACACAGATTAGTAAATGGAAATATTCTGTAGATTACGGGCTTTGACAAGATATACACAATAAAACTTTTTTCTTCTTTCATAACAATTAAATTTTCAACCGCAAACAACTTCATGATACGAGTAGCACTTAATATTGGACAAGGTAAAGTTGATAAACAAAGATGTTAGGCTCTAACCCTATATATAGAAACTGTAGTTATCGGTCCGAGCTGGTAAATACATCACATAAACCACAGCAACTCAACCATGAGGTCCTTTGTGGCACTGGTGGTCTTGACCCAATCAACGGCTGCACAGAAAATGGAAAACAAAAGCCTCATTTCTCAAGGATAAATAAACATATGATATGCAGCTATGATAAGCAATAACAAGAAATTGGAAAAGAACCTGATGTTCAGATTCAGGTTTGGAATTTTCTGCACTTTCATAATCTGCCACATGTGCTGCAAAATTATTAGTTTCAGTCATACCAACAATGGGAGTGATATTTTTCAGTTTTCCAGATGCAAATTCAAAGACATCAGAAGAAGAAGAGCCCTTATTAAACAGTTTCACCTGATAAGTGTGAATTTCTATCTTCATTTGGCTTTGATGATAGATCCCTTGGCGCTGTCACTGGCACATATGCAACTCCATCTGTTGAGTGGAAGGGTGTTGTCTCTAACTTTTTCGAAACAATCATATCAGGTATGACAGTATTTTCAACATATGCACTTTCAGCAATGCTAATAGTTTCCTCAGATGCCGAGAGCTCCGGTGTAATCGAGTCAACAATAGAGGCAGCAATTGGTACAACCAAATCGTTGGTCTTTCCATCCAGTACCTATCCATCCACCTTGTAAATTTTTAGGGTTGCAAATTAATCTTGCTGACAAAAATACGTTGCAATTCAAACTCTAGAAAGTGGATTACATACCTCTGGTTTCTTTGTTGTATTTACAGACTCATCATCTGAACTACTACTGCTATGATCCTCATCACGTGATCCTTTCACAGACTCATTCTGAACATTACCATTTTTTCTCTGAGAATCAAGTCCTACTTTCTGATTAGTCCCAACATTGCCCGGGACCCCAGCATTGGACGAGCTGCTCTCTTTTATTTCCTTATTCCCCTCACCAAATGGATTGCTGTGGCTTGGGTGATTCCTAGAAGCTGGGGAATCAATCTCACCACTGTCACTTCCCTTATCATCTTGGTTCTTAGCATCCTCATTTCCTGACATGGAAAATAATAATCAGAAGAATTTTGAAAAGAGAGTTATGTAAATTCCCAGATGTATAAAAAGGTAATGTTATCTCTAAATTGTAATAAAAAAAACTCCATTCTCTCCAAAACAATCAAAGAACTGAAGTTTAAAATACCCCAAGAGTCAGCTTCCTAAACGAATCAGTTAAAGATATTCAAACCCAACAGTACAGTAAAAGAAAGCAGATGAAGGCGGATGAGTTGGGTAACTTGACCCAAAAATTTCATCCAAAAGCCAAACCAGGGGAACAAAGAATTAAAAATTGTGATTGATCAACAGCGAAGCGAGATAAATTGAATTAAACAATTAAAAACGACTCTTACTTTGGAATGAAGCGTCCCAAGGGGGAAAAATTCAAATTAAAAAACAGGGTCATAATAAAGAATAGCTGAAATTTGAATCTACCGACAAAGTCACAAAGCTAATTTGGTTTAAACAATAATAGACTAGATAGGATAAGTGCGCAGATTCTAATTACAAGGGTTAAAATCAAAAGCAAATCTAATCTAAGGTAATCAGATCCCAAAAGCAAGAAGGAGACATAACTGGCAAAACCCACTTCAGAAATTACATTACATTTACAGTGAGTGGACGAGGGATTGAATCGGAAGCACAAGAAGGGCCCCTTATGAAAAAAGAGTATGAAAATGAAAAGATGGGGATAAAAATCGAAAAAAGGGGGTTTGAGGATTGTACCATGAGAAGTGTTGGAAGATGGATTGATATGAGCTTCCAATTCCTTCTTTTTCTTGGCAGCTTTTCGCTTCTTAGCGCCTGAGGGCATGATGAACAAAAGCAATTGGAAGGGAACAGAAACTTGGAGGCTCCGCAGCCTCAGAATGGATTGAATGAGAGAAACTATGTGAGGTGCGTTATAGAGAAAAAAAAAAAAAAAAAAAAAAAAAAAGGNGAGCTTCCAATTCCTTCTTTTTCTTGGCAGCTTTTCGCTTCTTAGCGCCTGAGGGCATGATGAACAAAAGCAATTGGAAGGGAACAGAAACTTGGAGGCTCCGCAGCCTCAGAATGGATTGAATGAGAGAAACTATGTGAGGTGCGTTATAGAGAAAAAAAAAAAAAAAAAAAAGAAGAAAGGATATGGCAGAGGAATGGACAGGTGGGGATGACGATCTGGAGGTTCACTCACTCGCTAAATTTGCTGAAGCGCCAATTGAGATTCCCAATCCCTATGCTATCATGCCCTTCTCATTTCCCCCAATGTATTCACAAAATAAAGATTCGATTTTTATCCATCTCCTCTGGTTGGGTAGGTGGAAATTGTTTATATTAAATAAAAATAATAAAATGAAAACATTATTGTATTTATTTTTTATTTTTAATGTCTATGAGTATGCGAGATTGAACCTTCTACCGTTAAAATGCAAGATCACGTCAATTACTATTAAACCAATCTTACTTTAGCGATTGTATTCATATTCATGCATCCATTTCAATCTGTGTTAATTTTTTTTTCATGTGGTATCTTGTAATTGAGCATTTGTAGATGCATCCAAGTATTTTTTTAAAAGATTTTTCGCAGATATAGTATAATTGGGTTAAAATAGTATTAGATCAATTGAAAGTCTTGACTTAGATGGATTGTTTAGTGTTTAAAATATTTTTTATTTAAAAAATACTTAAAAAGTTAATCCAAAAAGGTCTTAAAAGATTATAGTTTTAATATTGCTTTATAAGGAGATGTTTGGAACATGAGTTCAACATCTTAAGATAGGAATATTAAGTCAAGTGATTTCAGTAGAGGTTGAGAAAACCTATTTTAGAAAAATATGTGTTGGGAATGCAATTTTTCTTTTTTTCTTTTTTGATAAATAAGAAACTATGTGACAAAATGATGAGTTCAGGTTAAATGATTTTTTTTTAAAGAAAAAAAATATGTGGACTGAGAAATTAAATTTTTGACTTGAAAGTCAATAGTACAAGTTTATGTGAATTGAGTTAGGCTTGTGTTGGTGAGTTTAGATTAAATATTGAATTCTATGAATTTTTCTAAACCCTCAAACTTGATAAGACGTAAGGAACCAACTTAAAAATCTCAACTAAGTAAGATACTTTATCTTAGATCGAAGTTTGAATTATCTCACTTTAATTATTAGGTGTAGAACTTACTTAAACAGTTTATAATAACAATAACAATAACAGAACCTTAGAAAAAAAAGCTTAAATTTGAAGTCTTAAGCCAAACTCACCCATTATTTATTTTGAAACAAACACACATCCAACAATCACAACAACAAATTAGGAATATCAACTTCAACCAGGAAAAACAACCAAACATGAAGAGATTGCTAAAGATTGTAGGCTGCCTATTTATTTGAAATGTAGTGCTTATAAGGATAGAATAATAAGCAAATATATATATTTTTTCTTTTTTAAAAAAAGAATAAGCAATTAAGATTAATATCTTTTGGGAAGAATAATGTGGATGCGGGGAAGTTAGAAGAATCTGTGTGGGACATTTGAAGAAATGAAGTAACAGTATATTCTGAAAAAAAAAAAAAAAAAGAAGAAATTAAATGAAATTTTGGTCCCCAAATATGTTAGAAAGAAAAATCCAAGAAAAAAGGGGAGGGATGTGAGTGATTGGGAATTTGCCATGTTTGAGTGTGGAGGTTTTATTTGAATATTGTAGTTAGCCAAAAATATTAGGAAAATATGGTAGTTTTGAAAGTATTTAGAGAAATATTGTAGTTTTGGGTGGAGAGAAGAGGTCGAAACTTCAACCCTCGACTGGTCGAGGGTTGAAGTTTCGACCTCCTCTCCCGAAAACGCTCAAATCTCGCTCCAAATGTCGCTCTCTCTCAGACTCTCTATTCGTCTCGCTCTTGCGCGCTCTCCTTCGCATCGCTCTCTCAGTCTCTCTCTCGCTCTCACTCTGGCCCTCTCTCAGCTCGCAAACTCGCTCCCTCTCTTAGACTCTCTCTTGCTTTCGCTGGGCCTCGCTCTCGCTAGGTCTCGCTCTGGCTCTCAGTGTCACGTCCCATCCCTCTTCTCTAAACGCAACGCCCTTCACTTCCCTCTTCTCTAAATGCATCACTTCCCTCTTCTCCAAACGCAACACTCTTCTCCTCCCATCCGAATCCCGTCCCTCTTCTCTAAACGCATCACTTCCCTCTTCTCTAAATGCAACGCCCTTCACTTCCCTCTTCTCTAAATGCATCACTTCCCTCTTCTCTAAACGCAACACTCTTCTCCTCCCATCCGAATCCCATTTTTCTTCTTCACCTCCGAATCCCAATCAGAATCTCATTTTTCTTCTTCACCTCTGAATCTCATTCTTCTTTCTCACTTCCCTGTTCTTCCAATTCGGCCATAATACCCATATTATTGAAATTTTATCCATATTCTCCATATTATTCAAATTCTTATATTTTCATAAATATTTCAAAACATACAATATTTTTCTAAATAATTTATAAAACCACAATATTTTTTAAAATTTTTCGAATGGGGAAGTGGAAGGTGGGAAAAAAAAACAATTAAAAAAAAATTTTGGTCGAGGGTTAAAGAAAAAAGAAAAAAAAGGCAAGAAGAAGACCCTCGACCAAAGAAGATTCTTCAAATCCCAATTCCAAAAAAAAAACTACAATATTTTCATAAGTATTTCAAAACCTACAGTATTTTCCTAAATAATTAATAAAACCACAATATCTTTTTAAACTTTGGTTCGAGTGCGATTGTTTTTGTCATTATATAATCCCAACATAAGGACGCTATTTTTTGGGGAAAAAACAAAAATCCAAAAAAATGTTTTCAATTGTTTTTATTACTAGATTTTGACGTCACCTTTAAATGTGGTTTTCACGTGAAAAACTTTTATGACCAAATAATAGTTTAAAAATCAAATTACATAAATAGTAACTAGTTTAGTGAGCTTTTAATTCATTATTTAAGCATATAGCTACTTTTTTGGGAAAACGTTTTTTTTGGTTAGTTTTCAGAATTTGGATTAATTTTTAAAAATATTAGTAAAAGGATAAATTTAATATTTCTAGACTTAACTTTCAAAAATTAAAACCTAAAAAAATGGAAGAATATCAAATAGATCTAAAAAATAAAAATGTCATTTAACTTATTTATTTACTTTTAAAGTCTGAAGTATAGGTGGATTTAAATGTATTATATATTTGAATTAATGGGAGAATAATTATAATAAAAATAGAATGACAAAATATATCATTACAAACAACCGTTCCTTTTTTGTTTTATAAAATACAACACTGAATAATCATTTTCTAGTAATTAAAAAATCATTGTAATGCTTCAAGTATGAGCTTTTTTGAGTCTTCTAAGTACGAAGTACAAAAGTCCATTTTCAAAACAGAAAAAAATAATTAAAAAAATATATAGAAAGGAAAGATGGAAAGAAAAGTTCAAAAGTCCAAGTAATCATTCATTGATATATTATCATTTTTTCATTAATTGTTATATGGTTTATTTTATAATATTATAAAAATTGAAACCTTACCGACATCTGTCAATGTCATGCATTATTTCAGTAACGGCTAAATGCTAGAGACAGAAATAAGTTACAAAACAAAAATTCAAATAATAATAATTATATTAATAATTTACAAACAAAGTACAGCTAGGCAAATTTGATTTGAAGTAAAGGTTTCCCACTTAAAGTAGTAATAATAATATTAATAATTTACAAACAAAGTACAACTAGGCAAATTTGATTTGAAGTAAAGATTCCGATTTTATTTATTTATTTTTATTATTTTTACATATAGTTGAATTGTAAATTTAAATTCTATAATTTGACTATTTATAGGAACTTTATCAAATTATATACAATATTTTACTCACTACCTCATCAACAATATTTTTTCATAATTTCCTAATATGCATTAAAAAATTGTAATTACAATAAATGATAAACTCCTACTAGCTCTATATAATTTATTATTGATAGACTCCAAAAATTGGATCTAAATTTTCTATATTTGTAAATTCTTTTCCGTGCTACAACTTTGAGCTTGACTAAATTGTTAGAAAATATTTATAAATAATATTTTTTAGAAAATTATTTTAAATGATAAATTTATTGAAAATATTTACAAATAACAGCAAAATATCCAATAGACTAATATAGCAAATAATAAGATTTTGCTATATTTATAAATTTTTTATTTATTTGTTTATATTTGAAAACAATTTTTTTTTTTTTTTTTTAAGTAAATAGTTAGAATTGTTGTTAATCGTATTTGGTCAATCACAACTAAGACAAGCTGTATTATCCTACCTAAATAAGAGAAGGAAAGTGAGAAACACATACGCATTAAATACTAAATTCACTTATTTACTAAATAAGATATTAGATGTATGTTGTTGATCTTAAAAAAAAAAAAAAAAAAAAAATAAATAATAAAATAAAAAATAAAAAAAAAAAAAAAAAAAAATTATTTTTTTTATTTTAAAAAAAAAAAAAAAAAAAACATAATTTTGCTTTCTATCAAGTGGATTTTATTTTCTATACTAAACGGGTCAAAAAATGATGAACAGGAACATCATAATTATTTTTGTTGAGTTTCTTGTGTTTGCTAACATTAAGTAGTTGCATGAAGTGCTACCAAGGAAGCATAAGCTCCATCACTGATTTTCATCAGCTCTTCATGGCTGCCTTTCTCCGCAATTACACCATTTTTCACCACAGCAATAATGTCAGCCCCTCTAATTGTGGTAAGCCGATGAGCAACAACGACGGTCGTTCTATTTACCATGACTCTATCTAACGCATCTTGTACCACTCGCTCTGACTCCGCGTCCAACGCGCTCGTAGCCTCATCCAACAAAAGAATTTTTGGGTCTTTTAGAATGGCTCTTGCGATGGCTATCCTCTGTTTTTGGCCTCCAGATAATTGTACTCCTCTTTCTCCTACTGACGTTTCGTAGCCACCAGGCAATGAAGAGATGAAATTATCGGCATTTGCTGCTTTTGCTGCTCCAATTATCTCTTCTTCACTTGCTGCATTTTCTGGTTTTCCATAAGCTATGTTGGATCGAATTGTTTCATTGAACAATATTGGCTCTTGACTCACTAACCCCATTTGTTGCCTCAGCCAACTCAATTTCAACTTCTGAATTTCCACTCCGTCGAGAAGAGTTCGTCCCGAATCTGGGTCGTAAAATCTTTCTATCAGACTGATTACTGTTGATTTTCCACTGCCACTCTCTCCAACCAATGCCACTGTCTGCAGAGGAGAATACAATCTCAATCTATGAGCAACAACATTTCAGAATTGTAAGTTTAAAAATACTTTTCAGTCTTTCAAACTTTCATGAAAATTACTTACTTTAATAAGTAATGATTTAATCTCTATACTTCACCATTTGTAATGATTTAGTCTCTATTGTAAAATATATTAGTATGATATTTCTTATGTGTAGGTTGATAAGCGGATCGAAAATCAAATTTATTTATAAACTATGAAGACTAAGTTGTTACTTCATAATAATTGATAATTAATTTCGATGAAAATTTTCACAATAAGGCCTAGATCGTTACAAACTGCGAAGTATAGAGATTAAGTTACAGATTTGAAAATGCAGCGATCAAATTGTTACCGACAAAAATTTTGAGACTAAATTGTTACTTTCATGAAAGTTGAGGAGGAGCTAAAAGTGTTTTTTAACCCTAAAGAGATTTTTGGAAGAAAGATTTTTACCTTTCCAGATGGGATTCTTAAGCATAAATCTCGGAAAATTTGAATATCTGGTCTTGTTGGATACTTGAAACTAACATGATCGAACTCGATATTGCCAATTACAGAGGGAAGTGTCACACCTTCACTACTACTTGAATCAATCTTAGGCTTGCTGTCGAGTATTTCATATATAGAAGCTGCAGAATCCTTGGCTTTGCTGCTATCAGGAGCCAAGGCACTGGTTTGTGAAACACCCATGGCAGAAATTGTAAGAGCAAAAAATACCTGTTGAATAAATGGAGAACATTATTCGTTCATACTATGTGATATCATAAAGTTAAAGCAAAACCATGTTTTTTTCACAAGACTTAGAATTTTAATTAACCTTGAAGACTTCAGGAAATGTTGCCTTGCCATGTTTCACAAGAATGGATCCAATGTAGAAACAGAAGGCATTTGTGCAGAAGAGAGCAAAGAAAGAAAAGCCAAACCCGGCGCCGCTGACGAGTCCTAGGCGAACTCCATTTTTGACAGGATACTCACATTTCTTTTCATATAAATCCATCACCTTCTTCTCAGAGCAAAATGATACAACAGTTCTGATGCTACCGACCGCGTCGTTTGCGACCTGACTCGCTTCTTCATACATGACCTGTAGAGTTTGTGATATGAACCGCCAAAGGATCTAGGTTATTGTTTATATTTTCTTTAATAATTTCAATGTAGTTTTATTGTTTCTAATTTCATTTTCTTTAAACATATTAAATAAGACAATATTATTCATTTTGCTAAGATCTATGATGTAACACATTATAGTTTTGGGAGGCTATCTAAAGCTTTACCATTCATTAGATTGTACGGAACAGTTTTGTAGTTTTGAATTTTTAAGTTTTTCTGAATGAAATCTTCTGGTATAGCCCCTTTACAATTCTTGAGCCAAAAGAGGCAAGTAAGTCTAATCAACTTGCTTGTGGAGTGTTGGAACTTGAAGTAAGGAACTAGTTCTTTTTATTCTTGGTCCTCAATCAAAAGGTTCCTTTTGGTTTGACGTCAAATTGATTTGGAATTTAGAATTTGTTGCAAGGGTTCAACTAAAAGAGTTTCTAATTTACAAATAGGTAGGATTTTCATATCAATTTGCATTAGCTTAATAAGAAACTGCATGTCATCAATTGGAGAAAGAATTGGTGGAGAAGACAAACCTTGGCATCAGCACTGAACCCTTTAGTGAACTTGGTCTGGAGGTAACCTTGTATAAGCAGAAAAGGAGATACTGCTAGAATGACCAAAGCTAATATCCAGTTAGCTGAGAATGCTATGATTAGCCCAGCTGTGATGGTTGCAACGTTTTGGACTACTAAGGCCAAGGCATCCCCTACAAGCCCTCTAACTGTGGCAGCATCAGTAGACAACCTTGCTCCGATAGCGCCACTGAAATATGGGAAGAAGTTTTAGCTTATAAAAGTTGATGATGATAAGATATAATTAAAGATGTAATGCGCAAATTCAAACTTAAACAGACCTTGTGTTTGCAGGATCATCAAAATAACTAATCTGTTGGTGGACAATCTTTTCAAATGTCAAAGACCGAATCCGTTCGATTAACTTTCCGCCTGCAATTCCGAAAAAGTAATTCTGCGTAGGAGCAGCGAAGAATGCGAGACATCCTAAACCGAGATAAACAAGTGCCCAAAACTTGGATTCTTTCTCAAGCTGGCTTGCCGGCTTATAAAACATTCCAATGGCACTTGAGAGTAGGAGGCCAAATATAGGAAAGACCATGCCACTCAAGACTGCTGCAAAGCATCCAAGGAGCAAAACTGGAACCTCAGGCTTATTCAAAGTTGCCAATCGTTTCACCGAAACATTTTTAGGCTTCTCCGTATCCATGTCATTTCTTTTTGGTCCCTCGTCGTCGATTTCTTTATCATGGATATGAACTGAACCTGGAATGGCATAGTTGATCGTGAATGAATGCCGACTACCTGATGAACCCCTACTTATGGATCTTATCACGGATATTCTCTTGCTACCAGAACTTCCCATTGTTTTGTCTAGATCAATGGCATCATTGATTTGTGTAGTTTCTGTTTCTATTCCTGTTGTTCCTTCTTGCAGACGGACTAGTTGAGAATAAGCTCCATCAGGATTTTTGATCAGCTCATCATGTGTTCCTAAATTTCAAATTTTTTTTCAGCCAACTAGATTGGTACAAGTTTGGAAAGGGAAATCTCAAATTACTTGATCCTACAACAAACCTTGCTCTAGAAGTTTCCCTTGATGCACCACTGCTATTGTATCAGCATTCCTTATAGTTGTCAAGCGATGAGCAACAACCACGGTTGTCCGGTTTGCCATTACTCTTACAAGTGCTTCTTGAACAATACGCTCTGATTCTGTATCTAAAGCACTAGTTGCTTCATCAAGGAGTAGAATTCTGGGATTTTTCAGAATGGCCCTTGAAATGGCAATTCTTTGCTTCTGTCCACCTGATAGCTGAGTCCCATGCTCGCCTACCATTGTATCAAGACCCTTTGAAATAAAATGCAGACTTGAAAGTTTAGTAACAAAGCTTTGAGATTGTTGTTGAACTTGCAATCACAAACATTGCATAAAGAATGAAGTGCTGAAGGACTCTTGTTTTAAGTTTACCTTAGGCAGCTTGTCAATGAACTTTGCAGCATTAGCAAGCTCTGTTGCTGCTCTGAGCTCTTCTTCTGTTGCATTTTCTTTTCCATACAATATATTCTCCCTTATAGTAGTTGTAAAGAGAATAGGTTCTTGACTGACAAGACCAATTTTTTCTCTAATCCATCTAAGCCTAAAGTTCTTCAAATTCACTCCATCTATAAGAACTTCACCAGAATCAGGATCATAGAATCTTTCTAGCAAACTGATAACGGTTGACTTCCCGCTTCCACTATGTCCAACGAGTGCAGCAGTTGTTCCTCTAGGAACGAACAACGAGAATCCTGAAAAAATCTGCACATCTGGCCGGGCAGGATACCTGAAATAGACATCTTTAAGTTCAATATCACCTTGTATATCTTCCGGCGCTACACCACTATCATCATAGGAATCGATTTTCGGTTTTCGTTTGATCGTCTCGAACATTTTGTAGGCTGCAGCCTGCCCTGAAGCAAATGCATTCACCACGGGTGATGTCTGGCCCAATGACCTAATAAACCAGAATCAAAATGTTAGAGAATTTCCCATAGAAAATGTGGATCATGTCTGACATGAAAATGAAAATTTGAACTTACATTCCACCAGTCATAATTGCAAATATAACATTGACAAC
Organism: Citrullus colocynthis; assembly: GCA_031780015.1. Lineage (NCBI taxonomy): Eukaryota > Viridiplantae > Streptophyta > Magnoliopsida > Cucurbitales > Cucurbitaceae > Citrullus > Citrullus colocynthis. The sequence continues at coordinate 907,180 of QLSR01000364.1, forward strand.
TTGTCCACCATTGTACCCCTTCTGAATGATAAGCTTGGATCCATACCATACAGCAAGTCCATAAGTTCCAAAGACAATCAACAAGATAAGGCCAAGTCCTAAACCTGAGGCAAGTCCTTGTTGAACAGTTGACTTGTAGGCTATTTTCAGCTTTTCGTTGTACTTCTCGGTAGCTTGTTTCTCCCCCGTGAACGACGCTACCTTGAATCATTAAAAAGAACAAGTCAACTACAGAATTACAGAAAAGACAGGTTTTGTTAACGATCCAACATCGAAAAGATGAAAAGACTTGTCATTGTCAAGAGAATATAATGGTCTTAATCAAATTCTTACTGTTCTAATCGCTCCAACAGTTTGTTCAGCTACGTTCCCTGCTTCTGCATAAGCAATCTGTCCACGGCTTGACATTCTAGACATGATGAGTGAAGTGGTGCCACCAGCAATTACAATTGCAGGAATGCAGGCGAGCAGAACAACAGCAAGAAGCCATCCCCTCACAAAGGCAACCGCAAAACCACCGAAGAAAGTTGATGTTAACTGTATGAACTTTCCCACCTGCATCAATCAAACAATCAAACAAACTATATAAGATATTCTACTAGCAAATTAAAAGATCAAAGCATCTATGTATATGTGTATGTATACACACACTCTTAAATCACTGATAATAACATAGTCGAGGTTTGAAACAGGACCTTCCGCCGAATCATTTATTTTGATATCATCTTAAATTACAGATTGACTCAAAAGCTTAAGCTGATAGGTGACGGTAAATTAATATTATATCATTTAACATATACCTTTTCTCCCATGGCATTTTGTATAAGAATGGTATCTCCAGACATTCGACCAATAACTTCACCAGTTGTAGTTTCAGTGTCAAAATATGTAATGTCCTGTCTAAGTATTGTTTTTAAATACAATGCTCTAATCCGTGCTGCCTGTCTTTCTCCTGTTACCATCCAACAAGCAACCTCTGCCATGGATTATTCAAAAAGAGCTTAGTTTAGTATATGATTTTAAACTCCTAAAAAACAAAAAAAAATAGTCATAGAAATTAAACTTAAATTACAAGAATAAATGAGTGTTTTTAGATTCCAATTATGGAAACAGAGTAAGTACTATAGACTGGGGGGTGAAAAGTCTGGTCCCATAAAGATGACGTATGTCAGCAAGTCAAAAGGGAGGGGTTCGAAATTGATAGTGAAAGTGATACATAACTGCAACAACGGTTTGCATTGAAAATCAAATAATAATACTATGGTAGGATTTGAGATTAATGTGACATTTTAATTAATTTAATATAAGATTGATACCTTAAACTAAAAGAGGAAACTGAGAATCCAATAGTGAGGAAATATTTGTTGGAACTTACGTAGGAATGAAGCAATTCCAGTCCCAATGCCCAGGTACACGAAGTCTGCGGAAATCTGAAAGCCAAACAAACAACTTTAATTTAATTAAAAAATGCATATATATAGAGTCAGCTTCAAGAGATAGCATACTTTTAATAAATGCATATATATACTATTTTCTTTTTTAAAATTTTATATTTTTTGAAATTCTCTTAATCGAGAGATACTTGAATTTAATTTTCGAATGATTCTTTTAAAAAAAAGCAAAAAATTACGGATAGAAATAGTAAAATCTCAACTTCTAATTTGTGGTGATTTGTTTTTTTTTGGTACACATCAAAATAAAAGAGGGAAAGTACTTTTTGACTTTGAGAAACAGGAATCACGAAAGACAAGAGTTTATGGTTAAAGTGAAAGAAATAAAATCTTTTTTTTTATTTTTTATTTTTTATTTTTTATTTGCAAAGAAACTTTAAGTCATTTGCAATTTTTTTTTTTTTTTTTTTTTT
>QLSR01000364.1:909209-940675 GCA_031780015.1 Citrullus colocynthis
AATTTTTTTTTTTTTTTTTTTTTTATGAGATTAAACCATCTGTTCACAAATAACGACAAGATCTTACTGTAGACTATGGTAATCTAATTTCCCACAACTACAATTTTTTTCATGCAAAGAAAACAGAGAAATCAAAGAGCCAACCAAAAAAAAAAAGTTTAAACGAAAAGCCAAACGATTGAATTGAAAAGATGGAGCAAATTAAATTCACAAATACTAATTTAGTGACCAAAACAAATTCATTAATAATCATGATATAAAATTAGAAAGTAATATTTTTAAAAGATATATAGCAATAATAAAAGTTTATGGAAAAAGAAAAAGAAAGAAAGAGAGAAAATGTATGGTAGATCAAAACCTTGGAAACTTGAGTAACTACGTTAGACTGATCGGAGGAGCCAAAGGAGTCGATCATCTTGCCGAAGATGAGCGTCATGATGGGCTGAGATAGGCCATTGGCGACGGCAAAGACGGTGCCGACGGCCATCAATATATTGTCAAAGCGATCGGCGAATGTGAAGAGTTTATAGAAAGGGACTTTCTGATCCGGCGAGGGTGTGTCGCCATCGTCCATGGCGGCGAGAGATTAAAATTAAAGAAAAAGCAATCAGAATATTGAAACGTGATGTGAAAGAGGATTGGTCAGGGTTGTTGATGAAGAAAAAAGAAATAATAATAATAATAAAAAAAGGAATTAGAGAGTGAAAGTACGTATGGAACTGAGTATTGAGAAATAGAATATAATGAAAAAAGAGAGAAAGAAAGAGATAGAGAAATTAAATGTGAACGAGAAAATGGGACGGAGAGGAAGGGTTTTTGTGAGGCATTTAAAACAACGAATGATTTGGGAAACTATAATTTCATGAACAGAAAAATATGATTCCACGTTACCCCTCCTTCTAGAAACTTTATATTTAGTAAATACACTAACACCCTTTTTTTCTTTTTTTCTTTTTTTCAATATATATAATTATAATTATAAAATCAAACAAATATACAAATACAAATTCAACCTCCAAGTTGAATTAGGCTCATATTACCAAAATTTAACCTTCTTCTTATTATTATTTTAAAACTTAATTGAGATAAATCGGATTAAACATGGAATATTATTATTATTATTATTATTATTATTATTATTATTATTTTTACTGCGGGATATGAAATAAAAATTACCATGGGAATTAATTTCAATTCATAAAAAAGTGGCTTGCTTCTAGAAATACCGATTTTTAGTTTTTTTTTTTCTTTTTTTTAGACAAAAAATCTAAATGAAGTTAAATTACTTACGAGTTGAGTATCTCAACTTTGAATTTTACACAATTTGGTTATTCAGCTTTAAATTTTTAATAATTCAAAAGATCAATATGAGCTTAATTCAACCACATCTCATATACAAATAATAATAAATGAATAAATAAATAAAACTCCACGATTCAAATATTCCGGAAGAAAAAAGACATATGCTTCAAAGTTAAAACAAGTTGTCCTCTTTAAAAACTGTAGTTTGGCATTCTAAGAAGTCAACTAATTAGGTCACATTAAATTCCAATTCTTATCATTAAGTTATATTATATACCTTGGACTGAGATCTTTGTTAACATTATATTATATGTTTCAACTCTAAAATGTTAAAACGGCTAATCTAATATATTTATAATCAAGTAGGTTCGAATTTTTTTGAATTCAAAAATTAAAAAAGTACTTAAAAAGTTAAAATGCTTGCTCTTTAAAAATTGTAATTTGTCAATGTTACCCAAGATCAACTAATTAGGTCGCATGTCATCGAGTATAGGAGGTCAAAGGTTCAAATATTTTCTCTCACTGTATTTTGTTAAACTAAGGAAAAATAGTTGTAGTTCACGTTAATTTCTTTTTAGCTTGACAATATGCTTAGTTTGAAAATTATATTTAATGGGTTAACTACATTTAATTTCAATATTCACTGCACACCAACAGAAGTGATATTTTCGGAAATGTGTGGCCAAATTTACATAAGTTTACCAAAAGTTCCATCTATTTTATTGTGAATAATTGCAAATGGATATTTCAAAATTCTAATTTTGGTGTCTAGTTTTCTTTCTTTTTTTTTTTTTTCCTCCCTCTTCCTTTTGGAATTAATATGGTATGTGGTGGAAATAAAAGATGATTGGAAATTTGAAGCAAGTGCTAAAAATGGAAAAAGAAATGCAAAAGTAAAAGAAAAAGGAAAGGAAGAAGAAGAAGGAAAAAAATAAAATAAAATGAAGAAGCAAGAATAAAGTATATGCTTTTGGGTACTAAAATAGTAAATTATTTTCTTTTTTTTTTTTAAGTACATTACGCAGCTGTATATATTTGGCGAGCTATGCTTGTTTATGCAAAACGCATCTAAGTTTCTAAATTTTTAATCTACTTATCCATAGTCTCCATATATTTAACACAGTTTAAATAAAGTGACATAAATACAAGTCAATTAAATATATGAGATGTCATATATTACGCTTCATTTGTTAATTATTTAGATTTTAAAATTAAACCTATAAAATTATTCTACTATTAAGTTTCGATATTTTGTTATCCATTTTTAAAAAACTAAACTAATGAAAACTATATTAAAAAATAGTTTTCAAATTTTTTTTTTTTTAAGAATTCAGTTAGAAGATAATTAAATGATTTTTTTTTAAGAATTATGAAAACCAAAAATTGAGATTCTTTTTTTTAAAAACAAAGTAACTAAAACTAAAAACGACAGGATTACTAAATACATCTATCTACATTCATTTGTAATTTGTATATCAATTCGTGGAATAACAAACTTATTTACATAAAACATATATCCTTCTCTTCTTTCCCATTATGTAGAAGTGTAGACCTAGTTTAGTAATCATTTGATTTTTAAAATTAAGCCACTACTTTTACCTTTAAATTTCTTCATTTGTTGTTTATCTTTTACTAATGGTTTAAAAAACCAAGTCAAATTATGAAAACTAAAAAAAATTATTTTTTTCTTTTTAATTTAGCTAAAATTTTAACCATTATATCTAAGAAATATGCAAATCATTATAAAAAGTAAGGACGAAATAGGTTTAATTTTCAAAAACCAAAATCTAAAAACAAAATAGTTACCAAATAGAGCCATGATTTAGATAACAAATAAAGATGTAAATCATTATAAAAAGTAAGGACGAAATAGATTTAATTTTCAAAAACCAAAATCTAAAAACAAAATATTACAAATGGAGCCATAATTAGTTGATTTAGATAACAAACGCCAAATGAGAATCAGATTCTCGTTCTCACCTTTTTCTTATGTGTGGTTTACCATTTTTGATAAAGTGAAATAGGGAGGCTTTTTTTTTTTTTTTTTTAAATTTGAAATAATAGTTATTTTAAAAATAAAATTCCATACAATCACTTGCCAAAAATCACTTGGAAATTTACCTCTTTTAAGTGATGGACTGAAAATCACTTCAATCGAATGTATCAATGCAATATCATCATTTTAAAACATTGACATCAATATAGTCTCTCATATATGTCCTGACCATACTTTAAATTATTAATTTGGTTAAAAATACTAATAGAAAAATATACATTTTTTCTTCTAAAATTATTCCAAACACCCTTATTTTGATCCTTATAAGATCAAGACATGACTTGAGAATTTAAAGTAATAGAATCCTATAAAGAAATAATAAGTGGAAAAATCTCCTCACTTTTTAATGGAGTAAAGATGAAGATAAATTACATAAATAATTATTCAAACTTTTAAAAAATAACATTAATTAGTGACATTATTAAAATCAAGGCAAATATATTTGGTACTTGATGTTTGAGATTGGTATTTAGGGTTCAATACAAAGGAGACCAATAGAACACTTGAGTGGGTAGAAATTATTATAATTATTTTTTACCTCATGAAAATAGATTAAGAATAAAATCAAAAGACAATAATAAACTGAGCTATCTTACATAAATAATAATTGACGTGATTTTTCTCTCTAGAAGTCAAAGATTCATTCACCCCACAATTGTTATACTATTTGATCAACCAACAGCTAATTTTCGTTGCATAATATTTGGAGTTTGAAAATAAATTTTGTTTAACCTCTTTTTGTCAAGATTGGAATTACTAAATTGACCTTTGTTCTTTAAGATTCATGGGGCACAAAAGAAAAAAAGTGTAGTTTGAAAAATGGCATATCAAAGAAGATAGTTGTCTTCCAATATATTTCATTAATCTCTCTTTTCCCTTACAAATATGGGAGTCTTGTTTCCGACAAACACTGGTACTAAGCCTATTCTAAGCCCACAACACTCTTCCAATGTGCATAAACACTTATAATTAAGTAGCTATTAGAGAGTGTTCGGGGAACCGTAATAGGATAAATTTGTATTGTAATATAAGTCAAAATGAATGTTTGGATTGAGCGTTTTGGACCTAATTTGTAATAGAATGGTCATTCCGTTTCAACAGTTTTCAACTCAATCATGTTTCCCACCGTTTCCATGGTTCGCAAATCATTTTTGTTTATTAGTGTTCATGCATTCTAATACTCATATAATTCTTAATAATCCTATTACATTACAGCTCTCCAAACATCCCCTCCTTTCCAACAAATTTGTCTCCATGATAATTTACTCATTCATCTCGAGCCAAACTTCAAATATAGCATTAGCACGTATCACATTTACTCTTATGAAGGCGAGTGGGAAATATCAAGATAGAGCACAACCTCTTTATTAAGGCGGGAGGAAACACTCAGAATAGGAATACAACTTGATACCAATATTACAACAAATCCATAATATTTTGTTTAATTTGAACAACAACTTTAACATGAATTTACATTTATTCCGTCATCCACATCCAGAACCAACAAGGATTAGTTCCAAATTTTCAAGTGGGGTATTGATCTGGGCAGTAAAACACCCAGTTGCCCACTTAATTTTTCTTCAAAAACTGAACTGGGTTTTGATCAAAACAGGAAAATACCAACTTAATTACCCACTTGATTCTTCTCCAGTTTCGTATTGGGGTTTGCATTTGATCAAAACCGTATAAAATCCCACTCGCCCACTTGAATTTTCTTCAAATTTAGAATTGGTTTTGATTAAAACAGGGAAAAAGTGAAAACCCCACTTCCCCTCCTTGCATTTACTTCAAAATTTGAACTGGGTATTGATCAAAACAGCAAAAAGAAACCCACTTACCCACTCAAATTTGCTTCAAAATCTGAACTGGCTCTTTATTAGAACAAAAACCCAACTTTTCAAGAGCTTTTAGAAACTTATATTCCCAACTTCCACTACAGAAGAGAACTTCCGGAAGCAATTTGCAAACAGCTGCGTGTTGGGACATTAAGTAATAAAATGCCTGACAGCGTTTTATTTCCTGACAATTACCCGAATCTAATGGATCAACTGATGACAATAAAATTTACCTAAGCGATCTGAAAATCAACAAGCAAGGACCAGTTTTAGTTACTCTTATTCCGTTTGGATCCTCATAACATCAAGATATGACTTTCCATTCAGTTCTCTTTTGAAGAATCCTCCGAGGAAATCTGCAACTCCAATTGTTTTAAACAAAGCAGGTCTTTCTGAAGTGACCAAGCTTGGGGCAGGACCTATCTCCCCATCCAACCTTGGACTGAAGAACATGGCCGCTGAAAGCCTCTCCTTTGTTGAGTTCACAGTCGCCCGATGCTCGATGCTGCGATATATTCCATTTGTGACGATCTGAAAGTTTGTATTCAAAATTGAAACCCAGTCAGTATAATGGGGTTGATTCAAAATATGTAGATAGGAAAATGGAATTTTTACCTCCAAAACATCTCCAATATTGACAACAAAAGCATTTGGGAGAGGCTTAACAGGAATCCACCTCCCATCCTTCCTTATCTGAAGGCCTTCCATTTCATTGACTTGAAGAAGAATGGTAATGGCTGAAGCATCAGAATGGTTATTGAGTCCCATGACAAGTTCTGGTTGAGGACATGGAGGATAGTAGTTCATTCTTGTTGACAACATTCCTTCCTCAAACAGCTCTCTCATTTCGCTACTGTCCATTTTCAGAGCTTTCGACATTAAGTCAAGTAGTTCCATTGCTAGATTTTTCGTCTCCAATGCATAAGCTTCCAAATCATCTCTAAAAGAAGGGTAAAAAGAAAAGGAATCTTTTATCCATTTGTTTAATACCAAATGGTTTTAAAAAATCCATCATACACATCAAATCAAAGCTTGGCTTGCATATTTTAATGCGTGGTTCATTTTGTATTCATAATGTTATATACCAGAATTTGATTTCAAATACATATTCCTGGAAAATACAGGAAATACTACCTGAATGGAAGAGGGAGGTTGGGGAACAAGTGAGGTTTCCTCAAGTAAGTGGGGAAGATAAACATTCCAAATAGATCTCCCCAATTAAGCTTCTGCTCCTCAGAGACAACAAAACTCTGTCCAAATCCTTCAACATCTCCTGGTCTTTGCCAAAACTTCCTCTTCTCTGCCATAGAAATATTAAAGAGTGCTTGAATGCCCGATTTCACATTCTCCACCAATACATCACTCACTCCATGATTTATCACCTGATCAGAAAGAAAATGAATCAACAGAATGATATTAATGAAAGCTTTAAAGACAGATCGAACTGCTTACCTGGAAGAAACCCCAATCTTTGCAAGCATGATGGAGCTTATCAAGCTCAGAATCCTCAAAATTTTTGGAGAACAACAACTTGTGCATGTCAATAACAGGGACTTCAGCTGAAGTGTCAGTGAACTCGAAAGGAGGATCTTGGTCGGGGCGAACATATCGATGGGGAACCGTGGACAGTGAGCTTTTGGCTAACTCTTGAACGCAAGGCACCTGAAGAGAGTCTCTCAGCTGCAGTTTTGATACTAGTGTCTCCATCTCCCTACAAAGTTCCCAGTAGCTCCTTCAAAACACACATATATCTACAAGTAAATGTTACATCTAATATGCATAATTACCAAAGCTGAATTGCCGGTGGAACTGTTAAGACAAAGATCGTGTTCAGTTGCACTGTAACTGGCAACCTGGGCGGCCTTACCTTAGATATTTCCCCCAATCTTGAATTTGTCAGCATAGATTTTGGAGATGGATAAGCTCCAATCCTAACTGAAAAATATTGCAACTTCAACTTCAACTTCCTGTTGAATTTTTTTTATTATCCCAATGAGACATTTTGTTTCTTTGTGGATCCATGAAGCACAAAAGAGTTCAATTTCAACTTCCCCAACGACTGAAAATATCCTTGAATATGTAAGTATATTTTTTGGAGATGGATAAGCTCAAATTCAAAATAAAATAAACATTTCACCGATTTTTTTTTTTTAAAAAAATGGTAATCCAATGAGACATTTTGTTTCTTTGTGGAACCAATGACGCACACGATAGCTCTATTTCAACCTCACAAAAAACTGAAACCAATCTTGATAACTTCCCACCAGGATTTTCTTTTGTTTATCTTGTTTCTTGGTGGGATCAACGAGGCACATAATAGTTTTATTTCGACTTCCCAAAAATTGAAACTAATTGAAAATATATTAAGTAATTAAATTTACCCCTACCCTATCGCTACCATTGGTTGATTCCGTTTTTACTCTCCATGCACTTGCTGGATCAGGGCTCCAAGAAGCCTAGAATAGTGAATCTCTTGGCCAATGAATGAAGCATAAGGATGAAAAAACTTAGCTCCAACATCATAACAACGGAAAGAATACAGAATTATGATAAGAGATTCGCTTTAATCGAACAATTCTACAATTGTGAAGGTCAGGAAATTAATGGTTAGGAACGTAAGATCAACCTGTAACATTTTATTCCACATTTCATTGTTTCTGATCTGGATATATGATTTCTTCACTTAGCACCTGCAATAGAAGCATGCGCCTGATTTTCCTTCTCTTTCCTTTAGGTAACCAACTTTTAACCTACACGGTTGCCCTCATTCTCTATTCTCATACGCTCAATGTATGATTTTCCTTCTAGTTTACAAGCAAAGAAGTCTTTGAAATACTTCTCCAACATAACTCTTCGAAAAACTGCTGGGTTATGCGGTCCAACAAGGCTTTTGGCTGGACCAAACTCCGAGTTTAGATTTGAACTATAGAATGTTGCAACTGAAAGCCTTTCCTTGGAACAATTCAATGAAACTCTATGCTCGATGCTCTTGTATACACCATTGCTTACAATCTGCAGCAACGGTAGAGAGACAGGCCAAAGATAGTAAGTTGCTAACAAAGTTATTGACAAGAATCAGAAGTTCAATGCACAGAAATCATGAAGCACCTCCATGATGTCTCCAATGTTGACTACAAGTGCATTTGGAAGTGGTTTAACAGCAACCCATCTCCCATCTTTTCGAATTTGTAATCCTTCAGCTTCATTGAGCTGATAGAGAACTGTCAGAGCATCAGCATCTGAATGAGCTGAGATTCCAATGGCCTTGTCAGGCTCAGGGCATGGAGGATAGTAATTCATCCTCACTGACTGAACACCATCTCTAAATAGCTCTCTCATTTCCTCAACATCCATCTTCAGAGCTCCAGCCAAATGGTCCAAGATAACAATTGCCAATTTTTTAACTTCGGTTGAGTAAGCTTCCAAAGTCTCTCTGCAACATGTAAGTGTATAAGAAATCATAAACATACGATTCAACTGGAGCTTCAAGAATTGGCTAAAGACCTGAGTTTTGGTGGAAGCTTTCGAAAAAGATGAGGCTTCCTCAGCTTAAGAGGGAGCGTGGTTATGTAGAACATGTCTGACCAATCAAGCTTCTGCTCCTCTGATAACACAAAAAGCTGTCCAAATCCTTCATGATTCTGTGAGTCTTGCCAAAGCAGCTTCTTTTCATCGTAGGGAAGATTGAAGAAACTTTCAATTTCCATTCTGAACTCCTCCAGCAATGACGTTGGAACTCCATGGTTTATAATCTGCCAACAACAATCAATTCAGTCTTTTTGAACCGACCACAGGCAGCAACTGCCAGATTTCACAAAATCAGGAAGACTCTGTCTTCGTAACTCCCAGCCTCCTAGGCTTACTTTCATACAGAGTTTCTTCTTCGTACCAATCCAACCCCAAATGTAAGAAAATGTAAAAGATAACAAAAAGAAAAATACTTTAGTGCATATGTTGCACCTATCGTTGTGCATCCCACCTAAGTGTCTGTTCCCAAGATGCCACATAGAAATTTTTTTCTTTGTTTGAAAAATATATTATGTCATATTTTTTTCCTTTGTGATTGAAGGAAATGCATATAGTCTAAACTATACCGAATTATTGCTTTAACAAAATTACAATACAACTCCCTAGGCCCAAGTATACCCAAGTACTTGGAAACTTCCCTTTCTTGCGATGTCATAAAAACTAGAAAACTTATAATTAGAGCTCCAGACATGGGGTGGACTACCTAACCAACTTTTGGTGGCCCAAACACCCCCTAAACAATTACCTCTCGTCCTCCTTCCTACCCCCATCTATTTATAACAAATCACCACAACAATTTCTCTAATCAATTACCAATCTACGCTTAATACCATAATAATTCCTAATGGTACTCCTATCATACTATAACCTTTCTCGTATTCCTGTTAATCCTTTATTCTTCATCTTTTTTGTTTTTCTCAGTTCCTCATCCAAGATATCCATGGTAATGGTACTTTTAGGTTGGATTGGAAAGATTCTAAATATTTTGCGGTAGGCTTGTGTAACTCAAATAACCATCCTTGGATTATAGACGTTTTGCGTTATTTATTTCAAATTGAAGAATTAGCAAATTTAATATTATACCGTTTGTTAAGAGGTTTTGAGTTATTTATTTCAAATGAAAGAATTAGCAAATTTAACATTATACCATTTGACCAAAAAAAAAAAAAAGAAAATTAAGTAAACTAGCATCTTTGGTTGGTTTTCATGTTTTTTAAATTTAGTAGAATAAAAGGATTTTTAAATTAAAGTAAAAGGGAATTCCACCTACCATCCTTCATTCACGACTCACAATCACAGTCCCATGATTACAAATTAGGGCACAATTAGTGGACGGTATACATTCCATTTACATACCTGGAAGAATCCCCATTCCTTACACGCAGAATGCAACTTATCCGCTTCCGGAGCAGCCGTATCTCCAATGGTCAGTCGGTGAAGATCAACGACCGGTACCGACGGCCCAGATTCTCCGCTGGGAACGATCGGGGGGTCCTGATCAGAACGTTCATAGCGAAGGGGGATCCTAGGGATGGGCTGCTTCGCCAGCTCCAGAACACTGGGCACTATGATGGATCTTCCGAAGTTGACCATTTCAGTATTCGATTCCATGGATAATGGGTTTGCCAAAGCGGTGACTTACTAATTAGTTGCTACGAGAAGTCAAACACTCCCATCGGAGAGATTTTGTGAGCACGACCTATTTTCGGGCACATTTAAATTTTATGACCAATTTCCCATAAATCTATGGTATATAACTTCGACCTACCTCAAACAACACTATACGACTTAACATTCATTGTGGTAGGCTTGTCAAGCACAATCCGATTAAGTCCTAATTCGATTTACAATTTAAAACTTAATATTAATTTTTGAAATAAGTTTTTTCTTTTAGCATCTTCACGTTGTCCTACCTAGTTCGATTGGTATCTTGACAGGCATTATTGTGAGGCAATGACCGTTGATAGTTTTACTATTGGATTTATACTCATCCGTTGTGATTATCTGATTGAACGGTTTAGATTTCATTTAGTTTAGTTCTTTTAAGTATTGAACTAAATTTTATTTAATCTTTTAAGTTAGTATTTAAATTTTAAAATATTATGATTTTATTCAGGAAACTTAAGTTTTGTTGTGATGTAATTTTTTTTTTTGAAGCAATTGTTTTGATGTAAAATAATTAGGATTTTTTTCAAATATAGAAAAATGAATCAAAATATTTATAAATATAGCAAAATTTTATTGTTTATCTACGATAAAATGTGATATTTTGTTATTATTTATAAATATTTTAATAAATTTGTAATTTAAAATAATTTCTCAAAAAATTATAAAGAGAAATTTTACATTCAATTTTAATAACGATGAGAAATATTGAAGTTTAATTAATTATAAAATTAAAAGAAAAATTGAAAACCACAGGATTCAAACCCATGTGGTGTGAGGCATGCCACCTAACTAGTAGACTACAACATAATTACAATGATTAAAAGCATTGTTTTCAAAAATGAAAATTGTTTTAAGAAAAAAAAAACATTTTAATTTTTATTTTCTTTTCAAAATTCTTAACACTTTTAAAAACATTTTTAAAATTTAAATAATTTTAATGAATACCAAACACATCTCTTTTCTAGAAGCTAAAAACTAAAAACTAATTAATTATTAAAGGACTCTAAGTTTTTTTGTTTTTTCTTCTAACTATTTTTTCATTATGGATGTATACTGAATCTTGTTGATAGCATGCATCAAGGTGAATTTGTTCAATTATTGCTGAAAATTGTGAACAAAAAATTAACAATTATCGTGATTAAAGCTTAAAACAAGTAGATGTTGAATTTGTTCCTCATTTGTTCAACATTGTGAATGATTGCAGGTGTATATTTTTTATTTTTCTTTTGTGAGTTTACTTGCTTATTTTATGGTGTTTATGAGTTGTTAATTTGTCATAAATGGTATTCGGTTTTATAAATGGATTTCAATTTGAGTTGTTAACATTTTCAATGCATTCAATGTAGCATTTGTTGGTTGACTTGTGATTGGAGTTTATGTAATTTAAAGATCAAAGTTTGCTAATTTAAATTAATAAATTAACTTCAACATTTAAGTAGTCTTGTAACTTCAATTTTGTAATGTTTTATGTTATATAACCTTTTAGGAGATATCAGATCAAAACAATCTTATGATATTAGAAAATCTCCTATGAATTTTTTTTTAAAGAAACTATTAGAAAGAGAGACAAACATTTTATGTTATATAATCTTTTAGGAGATATGCGATCAAAACAATCTTATGATATTAGAAAATCTCCTACGAATTTTTCTTAAAGAAACTATTAGAAAGAGAGACAAACATTGTTAATCTATATTGATATTTAGTAACAATCTTCACTCTTATAAACTTCTCAAATTAGAAAAACAAGTTTCTAGGTCACAAAAGAATATTAAAAAATGTTGAATACCAAATTTAAATATGAACTAGTTGAAACATATATACTTTCATCAATCCAATAAGTTTCTTATACTTTGATTGGGCTTATCTCAAGCTTGGAGGCCTACTTTAAAGCCCAATAAGCTAAGCCATTCCGAACTCATATATCACAAGTTACATAATTTAAAGCATGACAATATCTTATTAACTGGAATAGCCTTTTAAAGCATTAGCATCAACTTTAAATCATAAGTTAATTCTAATTTTCTATCTAATTTATATAAGGTTTTAATATTTCACGAATTAGGAGTTGATTTAAAAAATATATATAATTAAAAAATAACTAAGATTGGATCAAATTTAAAAGATAAATCATCAACTTATTTAGATGATTGAAGGGTTACATAATTGTTTCAATACAAAATGATGAAGTACAAAGTTTGATGTTGGTAGTAAAGAAAATGAGATATTGAATCTTATAAATGATCTATAAATTCAAGTGCCAATATAGATGTACATGTAGAAGATATTAAAATTTAAAATAATAACATTCCAGTGAAAAAAATAGAGAATTTTTTTCTAAAAAAAAAAAAAGAAAAAAAATGCTTAAATTGAACTAAAAAAATTCATCCTTCAATTTGAAATTTTAATTATATTATTATAATATATTTGATTTACTTAAATTGGACTTCAAGCAACCAATTTAATTAAATCTAAATTAATTTTTTAAAAAAATAAAATTAGTCTTACTTAAAAAGATGGACGTTAACACTTTTCACCTATAACAAACACTCAAAGTATGAAGGTAGGTAATATATTAAGTATGAGCATTAACACAACTTAAATTCACCCCTTATTTGTACATAAGGGGTCATCCCTTGTTTAGTTGTATGAAATAAAGTCACATTAAAACCAAGTAGGTAAAGTCCTTTGTTCGAATCTTTTGGTGGAATATGATTGTTTAGAGGTGATTAATCTACTGATTAACATTGTAGACGATATAATTGAGGTTTCTTTCTTTATTGAAGAGGCATTGACTTGAGGTAGTGTTCTAGGGATTATCTCTTTCTCTTATATTTATCGATGTCATAATGGTCTAGCACACTCTCCTGCGTCAAAAGTTTTAAACATGCATGAATCTTCTTGTCTTACTTCCTTCTATCCCAAATAGTTTTTTTATGCTCGTGACTTGTGATGTAGTCGTTTAACTTATTTGTTGGTGTTTTGCTTTTTTGTCCTTAAAAAAAATATGTAAGTATATAAATATATTCGTTGAAATTATCTCAATTGTCTACATTTTCTAATTAAAGGTTTTTTTCCATAATTTTTAGGAAAATTATTATAAGTAGAATATCAACTATTTACAAATATAACAAAATTTCACTTTCTATATGTGATAGACCGCGATAGATCTAGATAGACATCTATCCGTGTCTATATGGTAAAGTGATAGATGCTTATCTAGGTCTATCGTGGTCTATCATATATAAAAAATAAAAAATTATTATATTTTTAATTATTTTCAACCATTTTTCTATTTTTTAAAACATACCTAATTTTTATCCAAATTTCTTTAAAAACTTGACTAATTATATTAATTAATTATCGAAGTGATGTAGTGTATAATTTCATCGTTTTATTTATTTGTTAATAACTTTGGTCAATGCAGTGTATAATTATACTACTTATATAATACAAACAAAAAAAGAAAAGAAAAGAAAAAAAAACGTGTGTATAATTCAACGCAAAATAAAATATGTATTGATAACTTTGGTCAATGAAGTGTGATTTAAGTTCTATAGTTTTATTCCTAGTGTCTCCATGTGCTTAATTAAATTATATTTGAGTATTTTTGTCTAAGCACATGGTTTGACAACTTCACTTCTAGGTGTTCTACTCAACTTTAAATTTATAATATTTGACGGGAATTCAACAATTAATTTGTATAATAAATGAAATTTTACAATCGGTATGATGCTTAATCACCACCACTCCTATTATGAATGATTTTAGATCAAATAGTATAATCGACATAAAATAATAATAGAAGCAATAAAGTCAAGAAAATAGCAAAGTTTGGGTCAAAGTCCAAGTTAGCATGTTTCGTCTTGGCCTTAGAAAATAGTTAATGAGCATATCCTACATATGCCACGACGCAAAGCATTGCCCTAGGACCAAAATGGACTTAGGCGAAGACACTTGGGCCTCAGCCAAGACCAAGGACGATCCTAGCCAAACGTGAAACCAAGCACGTCCCTTGGCCCCATAGGTTATCTTATTATCCTAAGGGGACTCCAAAACCCTAGAGAGACAACTTAAGCAAACTTTATCAATAGATACTTCGCCGTAATTTCATATGAGGTAACTTGAACTTCTAACTTCTTCTCCATCTCTAACTTTGGTATTGGAGACATTTTTCTTTGTTTTGCAGGTTCTTCCCTGAATAACAAATTTACAGTTGTTGTCACGTGAATATCAGGTGCGTTTTTCCTGGTCCAAAATTTGGCATCAACAACTCCAATGATCAAGTCAGTAATAATTTAGAGAGTTCGTTGTTGTTGCGTGAAGATCAGGTGTATTTTTCCTTGTCCAAAACTTGGCACCAATAACTCCAATGATCAAGTCAGTAATAATTTAGAGTCGAGAGATAAAAAAAAATTTAGAGTATTTTTATTGTCCCCAAATGTCTCAAACCCTTTTGATTATATAGAAAAATAATTTTTTAATGGTCACTTGACTTATTAATCTTTTAGAAAATTAATTTGACCATTACTAACTTAATCTAGTTGTTACGAATGGATTAAAGCACATGTTGTTGGTTTAATAGTCGAATACATCATGGGATTCGGGCTCTTTAAGTTCCATGGTCGAGCTTGAGTCTATGATTTGGCTTTCATAAAGTCTATGGAGCATCTCTTTTAACTCTTATGGTAGAACCTATGAATCTACCACTATACTTCCCTGGAATTATCCATTTTGGTCATCCCAAATCTATTTACTTAGCCACTATATACATACATATATTTTACCCACAACAATTGCTCCCAACTTCTAACTGAAGTCATGCAAGTGCACATCTAACATATTCTTGCATTAAGAGCTTATTTGGTTTATTTGGCTTTGAGTTTTCTAACTTTTTTGAGACCATCTTACGACCCTTTGCCACTATTATGGCCAACCCTGGGTTGGTCACCATAACTATAATCTTAGATTATAAGGAAGAAACAACTTTAAAATTAGCAAGAGCCAATTCAAAATTTGGTTTAGTTTTTCAAAACAATGGAATGAGATAAATAATAAAGTAAGAAATTTAGAAGTGAAATTGATGTTTATAGACTTAATTTTAAAAAAATTGAAAACTAAAAATCAAATGGTTAGACACTGCTTCTATCTTCTACCTATGAGTTTCTTCGTTATTTAAACCTCGATTTACAAGTATTTCAAAAGATTAAGTCAAATTTTGAGAAATAAAATATAAATAGTTTCTGAAATTTATTATTATTAGTTTTTTTTATTTTTAAATTTGACTAGTAACTCAGGAAGATAAAACTAATAAATATATCTAATTTATTGAGTTAATTAAAATTATTAGCCAAAAGTTGATAAATCATTAAAATTATTATTTTATAATTATTTTGTGGTACACGAACACCCGAATGCCATTGAATACAAGAAATTCAACTTCCTTATCAACAAAATTTGACCCATGGACTAACAAAGTTCAATTTTATTTTTCTTTGCAAAATGTCCATGTGACATGCCCTGCACTCACATATTCACATATATATGTTACATATATAGAACAATACTTTGATGACACATTATTAATTAACATTTTTTTAAGAAATATTGTTAACAAAATTTAACAATGGCTTACAATAGGAATGTTTTCCCCAAAAAAAAATAGAAAATTTATTGAAAATAATTACAAATATAGTGATAAACTACGATAAACCCAAATAGACATCTATCACTTTATCAGATAGACACGGATAGATGTCTATCTTAATCTATCGCAGTCTATCTAGATAGAAAATGAAATTTTGTTATATTTGTAAATAGTTTGATATTTTTTTTATTTATAATATTTTTTTATAATTAATAATCTAAAAAAATTAAATAAAAAGACTAATTCGAATACACACTTCTTTTTTAAAAAATCAAAATACATTTAAGAAACCACTTTTTAGATTACATAGCCAAAATAGACCACGACTATGAAAGTTCACACACCAAACTTCACCAATATATATGTATATTATAGATGTCATTGTTTTAAAATTAAACGTGAGAAATCATAATTAATAATATCTACAAGAGAAAGAAAGAAAGAAAGAAAAAGAAAAAGAAAAAGAAAAAAAAAAAAAAAAGCAATAACAATAACCTTTCGACACCACAAATGTAGGTATTGCCTTTATGGTTCTGTGTCTTGTCTTTTCCCAGTGTCCACCCAACCATTTCTTTCTGCAAATAATTCCTTATTTTTCTTTTTTCATTTAAGTTGTAAAACCTATATATTCTAGATTTTCTTATAAATAGTTTTAAACATTTTTATAACGTGTGAATTCAATGTAACTAGCAATGCAATTATTAAGACTCCCACTAATAATTATTTAGATTTTGTTTTTTATTTTTAAAATTTAAGTTTATAAATATTATTGTTTTTATCTTTTCTATTTTTTTAATTCATTTTTTATTTGTATTTGTAAAAAACAAGCTAAATTTCAAAAGCTAAAAAAATGTTTATGTTTTAAAAACTTGCTGTTTTTTAAAATTCGACTAAGAACTAAAATGTTTGTTTACAAAATATGAAAACTACATGAAGAAAACTGGAAAAATACAAAATTTAGAAAAAAAAAAAAATCAAAAGAATGAAATGCTATCAAATAGAGTCGAGTTGTTGATCATCTCTCAAAAAATTCAAATTTCTTTGGTGAATTGGGTAATTAATAATTGATTTAATGGATCAAATCGAGCATTGTTTAATAGATCAAATATTAATTATCATTTTAAAAGTTGATGTTTTGATTCTATTTTTGCATTTTCTTACTGAAAAAAGACTTGAAATGTATAATTCTTATTGTTATTTAAAAAAAATTAATTATTTAACATGAATAGACAAATTAGTAGAAAAACATTGAGGACAAAAATAAAAAATAATTTAAGTCCCATTTGATAATCTTTTTGTTTTTTTGCTTTTTATTTTATAAAATTAAATTTATTTCCTCTTAGTTTCTTACAATAATTTACTACTTAAGTACAAGGGAAGAATTTTTAGTCAAATTCCAAAAACAAAAAAAAAGTTTTTTAAAAACAATCTTTTTTTTCTTTCAAAATCTGACTAAGTTTTTTAAAATATTAGAAAAAAACAATAGATAAAAAAAAAAATTAAAGGCATAAAGTGTATTTATATGCTTAATTTTTAAAATCTAAAAACTAAAATCAAATAATTATCAAACAGAGTCTTACAAGATGATGCATTCTTGCAACTAGATATGATTTAATATGTGACAATGAAATGAATACAGATTTAATATGTGAGAATGAAATGAATTTGTGGTATTCTTAGTGGTTTGAATGAGCCATTTGTGGAGTTTTCATGTGAAGGACTTCCACTTCATTGGAAACTTTGCCAACAAAATAAAAATGTTGGAAAACATCAACATTTTGTCTTCATTTTTTTTCTTTTTGTTCCAAATTAAATCCTTTTAGTACAATTTATTTTTTATCTAAGTCGTACCTGTTGGGCCTTGTTGGTCAAGTGTTGTTAAATCATCTTTAGTCTTTGCACTTAAAAATTTAAATCGAATTCGTCAAATTAAAATTTTAAAAAAAAATTATTAATGTGTGACTTACTCTAAGAAGATTTGTAAAGGTTTGAATCCAACTTCTAACAGTCTTTTATGCCCGGCCATACCAACATGGGAAACCTAGCTTCCCTTCCTTTGAAGTGCATTTATCAGATCAGCTCCCCGAGTCACTAGAAAGAGAGTGAAAGGTCCACTACTTCTTCATTCATGACCTATTTTTTTATTGATCTCCCTTTCTTATTCATTCGATCTGAGGCAAAAGAGAAGTCATACAAAGAAAGGTTCTTTCATGCAATGCATAACGGGCAGGCCTCCTATGGATTCCTCCAACTCAATGAATGAAGGGAGGAGTATGAGGAAGGTTGGCTTTCTATATGAAGATGAAAAGAAAAAGAAAAAGGGTCAAACTTTGAAATCGATATATTAGAAGCAGTATGTCAGTTAAATTATGTTTTATATACAAGCTTAATGTATTTGGATATATATGATATTGCGAGTTTCATACTATGAGAAATATAGTTGTTCTTAATATAATTAGGCTACTTTATCCTAAATTCTCATCATTTTACTTTTATTTTTACTTTAAAATGTCTTGATTGATGAAGAATAATTTTCCTTATGTATATATCATATTTTTTCCACTCTTAATCAAAGTAGGATTATAGTCATATTTCCAACGTTTTCAACTTTTTAGAATATTTTATCACAATAGATTGCGATTTTATGTAATCTCTAATTAATTATTATGATGATGTGATAGATAACTTGTTGAATAAATTTTGATCCCTTACTTTAACACAACTTGTATAAAAAAGCCACAACATGATATATGTTGTTAAATAATGCAATCAACGAGTTAAATGAAATAATGTATAAACTTAGAACGAATAATTATTCAAATGGTCAAGACATTATAAACTCAAACTAGCTAGAATTGCCATTAATAGTGAACAACAAATGATAAATTTTAAGAAGAAGAATATCTAGCGTTTAACATATGTTTTTAGTTCAATAGCATGTGGAGATAGTCGTTTAACCCAATTGAGCGATCGATATCAAGTCTATGAAAATTTAATATTGACAAGAACGAAACATATGAGGGAAGATGAAAAGGAATCAAAAGGACAGGCAAATTGCAAGAGAGACGAGGAAGGTTTGAGGGTGTTGGTGAGTCTCCACTCAGACACACACACACACACGCACAAACACAACACAGAAGGTGTTTGTGAAAATGCCTTAAAACAAAAATTGTCAACCCGGCAAAGCTAAATCCGGTGGTCACGAGAGCGATTGATTCGATTGTAGTGATTGAATTAATTTTGAAGGTGTCGTAAGCAATGACTTATGGGTTAAGTTTTTTGACAATTTCCAATCTTTGCACACAAACCAACTGATTTATGTGTCTACGAGTTTTTATTTGTTTTTGTTTTTGTTTTATTTTTTAATTTGATGCACGTTTTTGGTATGGGGGAGCAGTGATTTGTGGGCATATCACAACTTGGAGACATCCCTTCAATTAAATTACAATAACTCTCATCTACTTTTCTTTAATGCCATCCCTTCAATTCTTTTTCTCCTCATATATATCTATATATCTAATTTATCATATTTATTATTCTATCCGAAAATTCTTATTTGTGTATTTTACTTGATTTCAATTTGATCTTTAGGTTTCAAAATATTGTAATTTTACTTCGAGAGTTGAGTTTTGTTTCTACTAATTAATTTAAAAGAATTATTATTAATTTCTACTAATTAATTTTAAATTTTCACTTAATAATTATTTTAAATTAATTCACAGAGATACCAACGTCAAAAGATTGAAATTGAGTATTTAGTGAAATATTATTGAGGTTAAAAGTGTAATTCTTGAAATATAAGAACTAGATTAAAACAAAACTCAAACCTCAAGGGTAAAATTGTTACATTTTAAAGCATAGAAACTAAATTGAAATCAAAATCAAAACTTACGTATTAAAAGTTTAATATTTTGAATTTTAGAGACCAAATAGAAACTAGATTCAAAATTTTGGAATCGAAAAGTGATTTTACTTAAATTATATAACATAAATTTTGTATTCAAAACTATCATGGATTCGTGGACATAACTTTAATAAAAGGATAAGAGGTTATAGATTTAGTCTATATGATGGTCAAACAATAAAAATGATATTAAATTATCAAAACCATGTTTTTAGAGGAATTTAATGTCTTAATTAATTACTAGTTTAAAAAGTTACTAGACTTTTATTTGTTTCAAAATCTAAAAAAATAAAAAATAAAAAATTGTGAATTTTTACTATAAATGGGTTCATCAGTATTTAGTGTCCTTTTCTATCTTAAATTATCTTTATTTATTTGTGACATTGGGAGATATATAAGCAAGCAAGAGTTTATAATATATATTTATAGACACATATATATATTTGACAATTTAAAATTTATTTAAACAATTAGAGTCGTAGTTTATAACAAATTATACAAATATATATTGTGGATGTTCTGGTGTGTGAAAATGAAATTACAACCACCCGTATTTGAATGTAAGCACTTGGAGAAAATGACATTAAGGATCACGTTTACAAAATTACAATAAAATTATATATCAATAGATATGATAATCAAGTTTAGTGAAAAAAAATATATACTAATAAAATTATTGTGATGTGCATTTTTCCATTTTCCTTTGTTTTACTATTATGGTCCAGAATAAGATTAGGGTCCGAAATATTGATACCAATAGAAATGTCGAGATCTCGATAGCATACATTTATGAAAAATTTATAAAAAAAAAAAAAAAATCAAAGAAAAATATTTGGTTTAACATATGGATATGCACTATTTTTCAACTAGTTAAATGTTTATTATTTAAATTATATTATTTTGTTGCATGTTTTTAATGTCACGTGCATTGATTTTTATGATATATAATGAAAATATCGATTCACTTTTTATGTCTATGATGATAATTTAATACCGGATAAGATGGAAGGATTGTTTTTAAAATGAACTTTAAAAAATAGAAAAAAAGAATATCAATTTATAAACCCCTATCAATTTAGACCCTTGAACTAATAATTATATCAATTTGACCCAGGAACTTTCGCAACTATATTCAATTTACACCCCTATATTATGTTTTGTTTAAATATACATCAGGTGAAACTTATAATTTGATGGATTTGAACCCCTAAACTTTTATAAGCAAATCATTTTAGACTTTTGATTAATATTTTGTTTGAAAACTGTCCCTAAATTAATTAGGTCTAATTGTCCATTTTATTGATTCATGTACGTTATAATCTTTCACTAATTTGTTAAAGGGCTCTTCTCATTAAAATATGAGTTTACAACAAAGATTTATTTATAGCAATATCTCAATCAAGAAAAGGGGAAATAGAAAGCTAACTAAAGCTAAACTAAAATATAACATATTTAAAACCAGCTTTAAAACAGAATAATTTATTTTATGTTATGGTCTACAGAATTAAATGCATTGATGATTTTTAAATTTAATCATAATAAAATGGTGTCTGAATTGGTTCACTTATAACAATTTAGAAGTTTAATTAAAATAATTATATACTTTGAACAATATTTTTTTTAACTAAATCCAAAAGGAGGGTGTTGAATAATGTATTTACAAAAATTAATAATTTAAATTAATACAATTATTAGTTTAGAGTTTAAATTGATACCATCCTAAAAGTCTAGTAGTATAAATATAAATTTTCAAGAAAATTGAATTAAGATATTGATTAAGAAAAAACTCTTTGTATATTTTGTTTTATTATGCAAAAGTAATTTTAATAGGTTCAAAATGGTTCTTGTATTTTTTTGTTTGATACAATAAGATAGAAGTATGAGAATTTAAACGTAAAACTTTTAAAAGAGTGGATAAATATTTTGTTAAATGAAAAAGACGAGTTCGAAATTATAATATCTAGTAATTTACATTTGCTTCCAAACAAAATATACTAGTTGTGAGAATAAGTTTAGTCTCCTAAGATAAGGTAAATATGTTTATCTATTCAAAATTAGAATGTCAAGGGACTGAAAATCAACAATACAAGGAAGAACCCAATATTTAAGAAGAATTAGAATTAGATTCAAATCCTAATATAGTTCCAGATGTTTAACGAAACTTAATTATCTCCAACCAAAATTAAATTCGTGTTCATGTTGTTTTTTAAAGTGAGGAATCAGAATAAAATTTTATATAATTATTTATAAATGCTCTTCATAATTATACCTCAAGGCATGCAGCCTATAATTGTCAATTCGAAAGATATAGTTTGCATGTTCAATGTATACCCTTATAAAAGAATATGTTCACCATAAATTTCTTCTTTTTCTTTAATAAATCAAATAAATATTTATTTAATTACAAAATTATTTAGTTACATTGAAGCGATAATAAATGAAGAAGACCGGGGGAGAAAGGGTCGAAATTGATTCATTGCATGTAATCGAACAAAATGAATTAATAAAACAAATTTACAGTACCACTTATTTGATTAATTATATTTCAACTTTAAACTGACGCGAGATAACTTCAATGTTTTGAGAAAAATTCTTTTTAAAATAAGACAAAAATTCAGTAATAGGATAAGAAACGTCGAGAGGATTGACGAATCTGAGAGAGAGGGATCTAGAATCTAAGGAAGCCATTGGAAGGGAAGCAACAGGTCGCGATTGTTGATCTTTTGGAGTAGTCTAGCTTGGGCAACATAATGGTTTCGCCGCCAAGAAGAAACATGTTATGTAGTAGGACAAGTCTATCGCTCTTTCTGGATCCAGCTTAGACTTCTTTGCTTCAGTCATGTATTCTCCTTTTTGCATGGACTTTTCCTAGCCCACGGAGCGGTAGGTAAAATAATCCGATTTAGCCCCCCTTGATTTTCATCCGCATATCTCAAGACGGTGCAAATGACTAAAGGCTTTTGATCTCCCCAGGCTAGCCCTAGATCTTAATCTTTTGACTTGGTAGGGACAATGCCCTTTGAGGTAGAGTGAGAGGATGAAACTTCAGAACACTTGGATCAAGTCCAAGTAAATGAGCCCTCTTTAGGAGGTAGTATATACTTTTCGACCCATTGGGAAAGGAAACCCCCCTAGCTTGATGAGCAATTCATCCTCATAGCAGTCCCTAATTCAGTTCATCGACCATTTCTCTTACAAAGCATCTCCCCTCCTCATGCCCCTTTATGAGTCTATGTTGTCAAAGGCTCGATTCAAAAAAAATACATATTCTTCTAATGTGATTGGACTAAGTTGACAATATATTGAGATAATATAGAACAGTCTCCCTACTACAATGGAAATAAAATGATATTCTACCATAATATATAGATTTCTTTCATAATTTGACACAAAATTAAAATGATATATCTTAAATGTTACTATTAGAGATAACATAGAAAAGTCTCCCTAGTACAACAGAAATAAAATAAAATTCATGATGCTCAGGGAATATTTTGAGAGAATTAAGCAAACCTAACAAAATTAAGTTAAAATCTTTAAAAATATAAAAACCAAACAAATTAATACAAAGCACACTAATAGTTAATGAATAAAATTTGTAATTATTTAAACAAAATAAAACTACCCAATAATTAAATGAAATTATTTTTGTTTATTTTTATTTATTATTATTCGAATAATCATGGTCTACATAAATTATAAACGGATAACTTAAAAGTCGTTATTTGAACTTTGAAGAGATTTGAAGAGACTATTTTGCATCTCTACTCCAAAGCTACCACATTTTTTAATTTTATTTTTATTATTTTATTTTTATTTTTTTGGGGACAAACTAAGAACTAAAATTAAAGTCTGTCAACTTCCGGCAGGGAGTTTCTTACATCACATTTAGTAAATATAGTATTTTTCAAATCAAAAAATTATTTAATATAATACCAAAAAAAAAAAAAAAAGTTACTCAATTGACATGTATTTAATCAAAGTTTCTTGCCGGCATTGGATTATATGGTTTGTACTTTCCATCCAATAAATTTAATTATCATTATATTCTCAATTACGAAATAAATATAATTATATTTTATTTTATTTTAAAGTAGGTCACGTTGGTATTTTCCAATGTTAACAAAATTCTTTGAACGAATAGTCCCTAAAAAATTTTAAACTATTGAAGTATGAGAGAGAATAAAAAGTACTTCAAATCTATGCCTTCAATGGTTATTAAGAGATTTATAGATTTTCAAATCTGCATATGAATTTTATTGGACACCTTTTTATATATATATTTTTTATAACAAATGTAAAAAATCATTTGTTATTTATAATTTATCATTATTTTTTTTTTAATTCTCTTTCTAGAACAACTAATAGCCATTAAAATTGATCCTTTCTTTACTTATCAACTAGCCAAAAAAAAGTCTCCTGACCAAAACTTTATAAACACAGTGATTTCAATATGTGTATGTGTATATATATGGTACCATTATTCTCTTTATAACAAATCCAATGAAAAATTTCATAAACAGTATTAAAAACTAAAAGAAAACAAAAATAAATAAATAATTTAAAAATAATTTCCTAAAAAATTCCATATAAAAAAGTATTATTCCCCTAAACTTTCACAATGAGTTTTTCTTTAGGTTCTAGTACATCCAAATATTTTATTGTAGTTCTTTAACTTTTGGAAATTAAAAAACCATTTTTATCCCTACATGAGATCACATACTTACTTGCATCTTAAGTCACACACGTCTAAATTTTTTTAAGTTGAAATGTAAGTCGAATAATTACTATTTACTGAAAAATAAAATAAATAATATTTTATAATAATAATTTATATAAGATACTTTGAATAAGGACAATACATTTTTTTAGTTGTTCAACAAATGAAGAAATAAAAATTGTACCGACAAGAGATTAAAAGGCTACAAATTCAATGAAACTAGTATATATACATTTAATATTATTATTTGTGCAAAAAGTAAGAAAATTATAAATATGAAAAAAAAAGAAAAACCTTTTTCTATCCGTATGAGACTTACCCGAGCAAAATATTTGGGTGCATTTTAGATTGTACCTGTCTTTTTTAGGGGTGTTCAAATGACCCTACATAATCTGAATAACCCAATGATCAACTCAACTCAAATTATATATATATATATATAAAAGTTTTAATTTTTATAGTTTTAGCTTTAGGTTGAATTTTTTGTGCTTTTAATTTTTGTTTTTCAGAATTGTTTCGATGTTGGTCGTCTTTGTTTAAAGTTTGTAATAAATATTCTGAATATTTGATGCTTAACCTTTGCACTTTATGTAGGGATTTTAGTTATTAGTCCTATGTTGTAGATATATTTAAGATTTTTAAATTAATAAGAAAAAAAAGATAATAATCAGGGTTGGGTTGGTTGGAGATTTTGTTTAGGTCTTTTGAGTAGCCACCTAACCAACCCAATCCAAAAAAAAATCGCCCAACCCAACCTGTTAATCACAATTTGTAATGTGACAAACTTTTAAGAAGAAAAAAAGAAATTTTTTTTACCATGTGATTGGTAGGAGTTACACGAAGATGAGTGCAAGTTGCCGTTGTTATTTTAAAGAAAAATACTCCAATACATTCTAGCCTACACTCCTCTTTTACAACTCATCTAGCTGTCAAATCATAATTTATCACATACATGATATGTTCTTCTTTCTTTTAAAATATAATTTTTTCTTAGAAAAAATGGATACAGTTCGAGATAAAACTCAAGTAGTGATTTTTTAGTGTATAAATAGATGGGTTGTATGGTGTGTAGTAATGCCATAACTCAAACAATCTCCTTGAAAACTAAAGGCCAATTTACAAAGGAAAAGAAAAGATGATTAGCGTAAAAGAAATAGCAAAAACAAGCACAAAACTCACAATCCCACAAAACTTCATTCGTTTGGATCAAGAGCCTTCTTCTACTTGTGATCCTTCAACTTTCCCCACCCCTCCAACCATTGATATGACCCGATTACTCTCACCAAAACATTCCCACTCTGAGCTTCTCAATCTTCACTCGGCTTGCGAACGATGGGGGTTGTTTCAGGTAAACTCATATTAACTGAAATCTCTATATTTCTACGATGATATGATATTGTTTGAGCTACGCTGACGTATATAATTCAGTTGGTGAACCATGGGGTTAGCTGTTCATTGTTGGAAAAGCTAAAGCGGGAGACTGAAGAGTTTTTTGAGCTTCCATTAGAAGAGAAGATGAAGTTTGGTATGAAGAGCGGAGAAGTTGAGGGTTATGGAACTGTGGTTCGTAGCATGGAACAGAAACTTGACTGGGGAGATAGATTTTACTTCATTAATAATCCTCTTTCAAGAAGGAAACCCCATCTTCTTCCCAACCTCCCTTCATCTTTAAGGTCCTAATTCTCTCCCTCCTTCCCTTATCTTAGACGTTGTTCCCCGGCCCCGCTCTATTCGATAAGTATTTGATTTTTTAAAATACTATTTTTAGTTATACATTTTTATGTTTTGTTATCTATTTTTTTCACTCGTATTTTTAAAAATCAAATTTATTTTCTATTCATGATTCACTTTTTATATGCTTGTTGAGAGTAAGATACATAAAGATGAATGTACTCTCTTAAAAAACTAAGCCCTCCTTGATAACACTAGTTGATTTTTTATTTTTTATTTTTAAAACTAAATTTATAAACCTATTTCTGTACGCATAAGTTTTTATGTTTTGTTATCCACTTTTTTTTTTTAATGCTTTAAAAAAAAATCATAAGTATAGTTTCCAAAAACTTATTTTTATTTGTAGAATTTAGCTAGTAGTTAATCAATTGCTTCTTTAAAAGAAATGTGAAAGCCATAGTCAAAAATTTGAAACGAAAACAAGCATAAATGACAAAAACACAAACATGTCATCTTACGTATGTATCGTTGCAGGAATGTGTTGGAATCGTACTTGAGAGAGACGAAAAAGATAGCTATGGCGTTGTTTAGGATGATAGCGGAAAATTTGAAAATAGAGGTGAAGAAGATGGAGGAGTTGTTTGAGGATGGAATGGAGGCAATGAGGATGTCGTATTATCCACCATGCCCGACACCGGAGTTGGTGGTCGGTCTGAGGCCACACTCCGATGCGTCGGGGCTGACCATCTTGAACCAGCTCAACGGAGTGGAAGGCCTCCAAGTTAAAAAAGATGGCATTTGGTTCCCTGTGAGTTTCATCCCAGATGCCTTCATTGTCAACATTGGGGATATTCTTGAGGTTAATTTAATCTACCTTTACTCTCACATTATCTCATTTCCTTCCAATTTTCTTCTCATCTATTTTCATATATACATCTACATATTTTCAAAGGTTTTAATAATCATATTAGGACATTGTTTAAAAGTGATTTTAAAATTATTAAATGTGTATTTTAGACGAATAAAAATTATTTAATTTAAAAATCACTCATAAACATGTACTTAATTTATTTATCTGAAATTATTTAACTAGTAAATTTAAACGACTAGGCTAATTCAAATTTGATTGAACTCAATTTCTATAATATGAATCAAATTTATGATAAGATAGCAAGACATATTTTGGTCAAAAAGTAAAATTTTATTAATCTAAATTTATATTTTTCTATTATCAATCTTGGTATGTTTTCAAAAATTAAAAAACTGTTGAAAATAATTATAAATATAGCAAAATTTTACTTTATGTCTATGATAGACTCAAATAGACATCTATCCGTGTTTAATAAAAAATAAAAATAAAAAAGGTAAATTCTTATTACTATACATCCCTTCGATCACAAAAGAATATATATATTTGCTATGTGACAACTCGGCATTTTAGTAGGTTGTACAACTCGAGATATGCACCAAGTATTTTTTTTTTTTTTTTTTCCTTTAAGAAACAGAGGAATAAATTCATGCGTGTTTTATTGGGTGGGGTGTGGGAGTGTAATTGATTACTGGTAGAAAGTTTTGCAGTATCGCCATGATTCAAAAAGGCTAAGGCTGTTAAACTTTAATTCATGGCCCCATACTATATGATAAAGTACAAATGTGTATTTAATTTGAATTTTGAACAAGGTTTCTGGAAGGCTTCTAGGACTACAACCTTTCCAAATTTAATTTGTCGAATGTCCTTTTAAAAACGATTTTTATCTCAATTCTGGATAAAAATATGTACATAATTTCAAAATATAATTTGTTTATGTAACGTGTTGAGTAGAGGTGTATAACGGTGGTCACAGTTGATTTTCGATCAAATTGCCACCAAACCAACTATGGTCAATTTAGTAAATGTTTAAACCGACTTAGACCATCGAAGAATACAAACCGACTTTTTTCGGTTGGTTTTGGTCGGTTTTATTTTTTAAATTTTTTTTACGAAAAAAATGTAAATTAAAATTTTTCCCAACCCGACATCGAGCGAGTACATCCCTCTCTTCTCCGACCGACCACCTTCGATTCGGTTGGCTCGATTTTTCAGTCTATCATGCTCACCTCTAGTGTTGAATATTTATTTCACTTACATATTCAAGATAACAAATTGTCCTTAAAAAAGGCAAATGGTATATTATAAGTCAAAATAAACATAGCTCAATTAACATTCAGCATGCGTCATGATGAAAAAGTTTGTGAATTAAACGTTCTCACTTATTATTATACTAAAACCTTTTTTCTTTTTTTTTTTTGGTATATCATAAAATTGTAGCAGAAAAATATATAGGATAAAATTTTGAACTATTGTACTATTTCCACCGTCTGTATGGTGGGATATGGATTTGGATAACCGAGCTTGTACTTAATTATTTTGTTTGTCACTTAATTATTTTGTTTTGTTTGTTGTTTTTGTATTTTGGTTTCAGATTATGAGCAATGGACTTTACAGCAGCATTGAACACAGAGCAAGAGTGAACTCGGAGAAGGAAAGAATGTCAATTGCAGTATTCTACAATCCAAGATTTGATGCTGAGATATCACCACTAACTACTTTTCAAAACCCACCATTGTTTACAAACATTCTCATGGAGGATTATTTCAAGGACTTTTTCACCCAATCTTTCAATGGAAAATCTCATTTGGACAGAATGAAAATCCCAACAACTCATCAACCCAATCCATCTACTTAATCTCATTTTCCTAATTCTTACGAACTCTCTCTAATAACTATACAAAATTACCCCATCCGGTGACCATTTACTTTCTGATTTTCAATTTGTGAAAATGAAGTATATTTCCTCTCCGTTTTAGTCGAATTCTTAGTCAAATTCCAAAAACAAAAACAAATTTTTAAAAATCTTTTTTAATTTCATTAGTTTGAAGTAGATAACAAACTAAAGAAGTTTAGGAGTGGATGGGTGTTTCTAGGCGTAATTTTCAAAATTTAAAAATAAAAAACCAAGTAGTTACCAAACGGGGCCTCATGGATTTGTTTTTATTTGTTTTGGATTTATTATCATTACTTATAATAATTATGTTTTCTAAGTACAATAAGTGAAGATGACGATTTGAATTTCATACTTTGAAAAATAGAGTACATGTTAAGATTATTATAATAGTCGTGTGTAATATTGTTCTATATATGTGTACCAATCAGAAATAAGAATATTGTATATTCATTTTTTTATTTTAGTTTTGAGACATTTGTGCTTGTTGTATCTCGGTTCCTAAACTGTGGTTAATATTTACTATGATTTTTTTTCATCAAATATTTATATTGGATTTGACATAAATATTGCATGGTATCTCATGAATTATTATTTGTTCATATTTGCAACATCGTTTTCGATAAAAAAAAATAATAATTAAAAAAAAAAAAGTTATATAACGTAAGACAATAATGATACAAACCAAATTAAATAAAAATAAAAATTTATTGACGAAAACAGAATATTAGAAAATATGAAAATTAAAATAGTTAATTGAGAAAGTTTTGGAATCAAATTAAGATTAAAATATTAAGTCAGACTATAACTTTGTCATTATTCGATAAAGTAATGAGTAATTTCAAGTGTAAACTTTTTTTTTTTTTTTTTTTTTTGAAAAAGTAATTAAAAATTTTAAGTGTAAATTTTTTTTTTTTTTTTTTTGAAAAAGTAATTAAAAATTTTAAGTGTAAATTTTTTTTTTTTTTTTTTTGAAAAAGTAATTAAAAATTTTAAGTGTAAATTTTTTTTTTTTTTTTTTTGAAAAAGTAATTAAAAATTTTAAGTGTAAATTTTTTTTTTTTTTTTTTTGAAAAAAATTAATTTCAAGTGTAACTTAAGAATTGACGTCTGACATAATTTGTAAGGATTGGTATGGCGTTGATGTTATCTGTTTGATTTGTTTCACGTGGTAATAACTTTTAAATATTCATTAATGGCAATCTTTTTATATCAATAAATTAAATCATAAAAATAAAGTCCAACATTTTGAAGATTCGTAGTTAAAAAGTGATAACCTACATCACAATAAAATAAAAAATAAAAAAAGATATATGTTATTCCTAATGAAAGATAACACATGGTTGTCTTCGTAAATGATTCATTTGAAGGATATTTAGGGTAAGAAGTGATGTTATGAACTCCAACGATCTGTGAAATTTTGGAATTTGTGGATTCCTAAACCCACAATGAGAAGAGTTAATAATACATAAAATTGATATTTTTTAGTTGTAGAGCCACTTAAGAACTTTTTTTGACCAAACAAGGCGTGGAGTTAAACTCGGCACTCCCCAACTCCTTAGGTCAAACATCCCCTAATAGACCATTTGATTTAAGGTTTTATGAATGTGGAAATAAAAGATGGATGAGAATAATATACCTAAAAATAATGATGGCTAAGAATAAAAATAAAAAAAATAAAAAAAAAGTAATTGTATTTAGTTGTAAAATTCAATTAAATATATTTTTTAATGAAATATTATTGAGCTATTTTAGTTAAATAATTAATAGAATTTATTTTTTCAATAATATCAAGTAATATTAATTAATTAACCATATTCAAAACAAAAAGTAAAAGAAATGAGGGAAAAAAAATCCTTTTGCAAGGGCATGGAATGCCCCCTTATCTCTAAAAGAGAGAATATCTGAAGAATATTGTATTCCATGTTCAACCCAAAAACCTCGCACCAAACAAGGATATTGTAAATCATTATCAATTTTCATACTCAATTCCCATGTACCAAAGAACCCCTAAAAGTTTAGTATTCATATATTTTAGTCAGGTGCATTTTTCTGGTTCTTGATTCTCACTTCTTTCCCTAGTTCCTCATTAGACACAACTAATTTTTTTTTTCATTGTGAAAAAAAATGAAAAACGAAGAAGCGAAGAAAGGAGAGAGAAAAACTACAGAAAGAAGAATAAGAAAAATGTAGAATAAAAAAAGAAGAAGAAGAAGAAGAAAATAAAGGTAGAAGAAAATGGAAGAAGATAATGATGAAGAAGAGAACAATGTAGAACAAACGAAAAATGGAAGAAGAAGAAGAAGTGCAAAAGAAAAGAAGAAAATGAACGTTAAAAAAAAAAAAAAAAAAAAAAAAAAAAAAAAAAAAAAA
>QLSR01000364.1:948069-983483 GCA_031780015.1 Citrullus colocynthis
TCTTTTTATTATAAGACATTATATTCCTTTTTTTTTTTTTATGTGTCTTGTCTCTTTGTCTCTGCATATCATTTGTTGTTTGGTTACAATTTGGTTGTTGCTTGTCAATTTAGTTGGATTTTGGATTTTGGTTATTGTAAGATTAAAATTCTAGCCTCTAACCTTTTATTGATGAAATAATTTATAATGGATGGAAAAATAATAATAATAATAATAATAATAAATATGTTTCATGTACTTTTTTATTATTATTATTATTATTAATCTAATTTTACTCTCTTGAAAGTAAGGAGCAAAAAAAAATCTTATTAAAATTATTTTGGTAGGAAAATCTTTCTTGATCTAAAAGAAGAATGACTTGGGCTTAAAAACAAGATGGATAAAGATGCATATGAATATTATTTTTTTTAGAAATTAAAAGTGTTACTTTGATCAACAATATTCAAAATGAGATTTTCAAATTTCGAGCTAAAACCTCAAGATTTAAAGACAAAACTCACACACTATATATTTATGATAATAATGCTAGTGTTGGATTATAAAAGAGCATTAAAAATATAGTGAGAAATGAGGGGATGATTAGTGTTTCCAGGTATGTACAAGATCGGTTAAACCTTGAGAAATGTTTTGAATATAAATGTCAGATATTTAAGCAATTCAAAGGCAAAATCTAAAATTGCACTTGGAAGCAATCCACTCCCCTTTATGTCTCCAAACCACTTCGAACTCAGTGTGATAGTTCAAAGGATGAGGGTCGAAGGTGCAACAATAGAGGGTGGTTTATATCAAATTCTCCTTCTTCAACTCCCAACAAAGATCTACCCAATTTAGAGATTGCTCGTCTGTCTTTTGATTTGTAATGGAGGATCTATGTGTAACAGAATTAAGTTTAGATGCAAGTTGTATGGTGGTTTACCAATGGAAAGCAATGTTTGTAAAGGTGGCTTATGTCTTTCCCCCTTCTTATGTATGCTACATTCTAGTAAAAACATTGAAGTGAACTAAAAACATTGCAATACTTACCATACAAACCTGACGATGTTACAAAATATAAAAATATATAATAATAAATAAACAAACATGATATTTCTAAATAATAGTGATAATATGAATGGACAGTTTTTTCTTTTTTTTTAAAAAAAAAATAAAAAAAAAATTCTCTGTACAGAATTTTGAAATGTTCTATAAAATGGACAGTTTTATTAGATTAAAAAGGAGTTTCGATATAATTTTTTTTTTTAAAAAAAAGGTTATTTAATTGCATCGGGATTTAATTAATCGATGGTATGAATTAAATTGAAGTGAAAAATAATGGAGGGTAAGTGTTCAATTTATTTCTGAAATTAAAAACATAAATACACTTAGGAATTTAGTACCGATGGCCGATCAGTCTCTTGCTAACTACTCCATACTTGATTTGCTCTACCTCTCATTCTCGGTTATCGCTTACAACTGAATTTTTTTTCCTTTCCCATACCGTTCTCCAGTTCTTTAATCCGATTAATTTTCAAGGTTAGTTAGTAAGGGAAGAAATTTCAATTAAAATGAATTTTATTGTCGAATTATGGAAACTCGATAACTTTACGGAAAAAAAAAATATATTTGTAACATAAATATAGTTTATGTATGAAAATATAAATAAAGTCTCGTATTGATTAAACAAGAAAAATATTGTGGATATATAAGTAGGAACAACTATATATGGTGGTACAAGGCCTTTTAGGCGAAATCAAACCTAAACTATGAGAGATTATGTACAAACTAAAAAATACCATATCATTTAAAATATATACAGGCATGTTGCACCATGCCCAAAAAAATAATGTTCTGTATATAGGATTTTTTTAATCCAAACAATGCGTAAGAGTGAGAAATTTATGTTATATATATTTACACTAGTTACATTTTTTGTTTTATTTACTATGATTCATATATATATATATTTACAATATAATGAAAATGTTGACTTGTCTCTTACGTCTCAAAATTATGAACAGATAAAATCCTAAGGTGTATGTCAATGGTTTTGCCATCCTCCCTTTCTTATATCCTACTGTGTGTTTCGATTGAATATCTTTAAATCTGTATGTGAGGTTCATTTTGATTCATTAATCCAACAAAAGATTCGTTTGTAGTTAATTTACTTACCTAAACTTCTTCAAACAAAATTAATGAGAACAATTTATAAAAGGTAGGATCAATCGTTAGGGATTCCATCACTCTTAAAAAATGAAAGGTAAAATGAACTTTTGATTTTTTTTTTTTTCTTCTTCTTTTGTTTTGGAAGATCATACCTCAAACATTAAACTCCACTTGAAGAGTTACAAAAAAAAGCATATGATACATTGATCATCTATTTGATTCTCAAGGTTTCAAAATGACAATTTAGTCTCTGAGATTTAAAAAAAAAAATGTTTATAAGTGATGTTTGGAGTAAATTTGAATATTAGTTGACTAATAAAATAGTGAGATTACACGTTGAGTTGAAAAAAATTTCTTCACTTTGCTATTGGCACCAATTTCCTTAGCCCTAAACCCAAAAACCTGTTGAGGTTTATAAAGCCAATCCAAGGCCCATTTCTTTTATCATAAGCCCTTGCTTTTTTATTGGCTAATATGGAGCCGATTTCTAATTAAAAATAAATAGGGAAGAAAAACCGAGGCCGTGGAAAATCATCTCATGAGAATAAAATTAGTAGAAAAAGAAAGTGGCTTCTTTATATGTGATGCTCATATTGGGTTACTAGAAGACTTTATATGAATAATATTACACAAAAATATTAGAAAATATGTAACCTCCTATACATGAGAGAAATTGAGTCCAACGACTTTATGTTATTTTCTTAAAACAATTTTACTCACTCAAGTGTATAAGATCTATGGAAGTTTGTGAAATATTTTGAATATAAATACTTGAAGTTGGAGCAATTCAAAGGCAAAACCTAAAATTGCACTCGGAAGCAAACCACTCTCCTTTCTCTCTCCGTAACACATTGAATTCAAGCGTGATAATTCAAAGGATGTGAGTGTTGAAGGTGCACTAGAGGGTGATTAATATAAAATTCTCCTTGAATTCCTAAAATAAAGCTCTGCCCAAAACGTGGAGATTGTGCTCACCTAAATTGTCATCTTTTGATTTGTAATGGAGGGTCAATGTCTGGTTAGGACCCACCAACTCGTTTGAAATTCCCATTTTCCGTTGAAAATGGATGTTTGTATTTTCAACTTTTCAAAGAAGCCGATAAACATGACGTTCCACCTCTTATTGTTAACATTAAAACGATGCTACAAATCATAAAGCAGTAATTTACCAAAGCAAAATGCATTTCGTTTTTAATTTTCTTTCTTTCTTCTTTTTGTCTTTGTTTGGCATGATACGATGCTTTGAGGTTTAAATCTCCAATTTATAGTTTAATAATTAATTGTTATTGTTATGTATGTCAATCTGACCGTTTTTTTTTCCCTTTTTAAGTCAGTTTTAAAACAATTTTGGTGTTTTTTTTTCTTTCTTTTTTGTTAAATTAATGATGGTTAGACTCTCCGGTTTCTTTTTTCTTGTTTTGAAAATTTATTAGACTCTATTGTTATAATGCACAAATTTAAGATGATGTTTGCGCCATTTTTTTTTTTTAAGAAAGATGTTTGCACCATTAATTAAATAAGAGTTTGGAATATATTTTGTGCATCCAAATATATAGTTTTAAACAAATTTAGTTCTCTACCAATATGAATATATCTCAATTGATAAAAAGTGTATACAATTCTCAACTATGAAATTAGAGGTTTGAATCTAAAAAAAATCAATTTTTATTTTTCTTTTGATGGCAAAATATAAATAATTAAAAAAAATACACATTTGGTTCCTAAAGTTTGCAGTTAGTGTCTATTCGGCTCATGAGGTTTCAAAAGCTACATTTTAGTCCTCGAGGTTTGAAAAATAATCATATATAATAGTTAATTTGACTATTAATTGACTAACAAAGATTTAACGTGACATATTAAAGTGACGAACTCTAATAGTAAGGTGTATTTTTCTTACGAGAAAATAAATTTAAATTTAAAAATCAAGTTAAACTAAAAACAAAATTATTATTCAACCGTTAGTTCTTGTGAAATATAGTGATTTTAAACCTCTCATTTGTTAATTTAAAATATTCATTAATGTCAGGGTGGAGATGAACACATATGGAAATTACATTACATGTATAAAAAAAGTTATTTAATTATTGGAGGGCAATAATACTATTCCCAGCCAGGCATATACGCACATCATATTATATCTTAAATAATGTGGGGTTAGTTGTCCCATTTACGCACAAACTCCCTCAAATTCATGGGAACATT
This sequence comes from Citrullus colocynthis, assembly GCA_031780015.1. Classification (NCBI taxonomy): domain Eukaryota; kingdom Viridiplantae; phylum Streptophyta; class Magnoliopsida; order Cucurbitales; family Cucurbitaceae; genus Citrullus; species Citrullus colocynthis. The sequence continues at coordinate 952,414 of QLSR01000364.1, forward strand.
CACCAAATAAATACCATCATCTTGAGCAACCCAAATACAAGTCTCATAATTGCATCTATAAGCAAGCCAATTGTGTCTCTCTGGCCAAAACACATCCATAGTCACTTGTTTTTTTGATGAACTTGTTAAAGTACACCAGAAACGAGTAGTCGAAAATAGATTCTCTTTGAATTTCCATGAAAAATCTTCACCCACTCGCAAAAAATGATCGCCTAAGTCGTCATTTTTTGATTTGCAGTAAACAGATAAAGTTTGGCCTGGACTCAATTGGTTAAAAATCACCACCTTCCATGAACTCAATGGTGGCATAGTTTTTGAGCCTGCCCAACATGATTGATTCATCATCGTTATTATCACTACAACATAGGAAATGAGACCATACTTCATCACAATATTCATTTTTCTATTTTCACTTTGTTTTACAAATTATTCTAGGCTACTTTTTTTCTCTCTTCTTATATTCACAAATCAAAGTGTTTGAAAGTATTTATAGGCTTTCCACAATAGCTATGACAACACATGCTTGATTTTTAAAAGAATCGATTGTGTGGTAGTGTGTGCAGGTTTAGAAAAGCTATAAAAAGTTTTTAGGACCAAAATAGAAATTTATAATTTGTGATGGTAGCTATAACTTTACTGTTATAAATTATTTATTTATAGCTTTGTTTTTATTTTTAGAAGAGTGTTGTTTTAATGATAACTGGTATGCAAAAAATATATGATAGAAGGAGTTGGGAACATAATAAAAAAATAGAAAATAAAAAAAAAAACTAGTACCAAATAAAGAGTAACAATAGTTGCATCTATAATCAGTAAAATATTTATGTGGAGATCCAAGTCCAAAGACCTTTAAACATCGTTTGATCTTGAATCAAGCCCATGGCCCAATCAGATTTTGGCTCATTGGATCAAAATTTAGGTTGAACTTGAGTTAGGCCAACCCATTGTATAATTAAATATTATTTATTTGAATTATTTAAAAATATATACGCATATTTCATTAAAAACAAATTTTGATAAAATTATTTATATTATAAAATTGCTGTATTTAATTTTCTTTAAAAGATTGCTTTTCTTAATTTTATGTTAATGAAAAACTATGTATATCTGAAAATAATATTAAAATTTCTTTTTAATATAGAGAGAACATTACACATACAGTTAAATATTACGTCGTTAAGTTTTGACCGAGTTTGAACTGAGCCGACGTTCGGACGCATTGATGAGGCTGACCTGCAAGATAAGTTTATTTACTTTTTCCGTTTTAATTATTGGAGAAAATTTTTAAGAATTTTGAAACAAGCCCCAAAGAAGAAAAATAATAAATAAAAGAAAGCCATACCCATACGGCGTCGTAAAGGAGAAACATATCCAATCTGCTTTAAATACTGGAGTTCTGAAGAGTTCATAGAATCGGTCGCCGTGCACTGAGCCACGTCATTAATCCACATGTCCGGTACTTTTCCAACAGTTTTGTTTACACGTGCTGCCAAATGAATGGTTGATTGTACACGTGGCTTCGTTGTCAGATAACATTGCTTTTATCAACACTTTTCTTTTCTAGTATGAGATGTCGAGATAAACAACTCATATTTTCTTTTTCCTTTGTTTTTCTATTAAATAATTTTGCAACCAAATCAACAAACTTGTGGAACTCAAGGATTTTATATTATTTAATATCTTTTCGTCAAATTATATGTTCGGTTTCAATCATGTCTTTAAAAAAAATATATATATATATATATAGTCAATAAATATTATGATTACATCTAGGATGTTTTTAAATATAATAAAATAAATTAAAATATTTATCAATAAAAAAATATCACAGATAGACTACTAACAATAACATTTTACTATATTTAAAATATTTATAGTAGTTTTATCATTTAAATAATTATTAAACTTACCAAATTCTAATAGATTTATAAACTATTTATACTTTCTTTAAATAATATATTTTATTTTATATTTTATTTATAAAAAAAATATACATGATATATAAGTAAAAACAAATTATTCTCGATACGAATAATTTTAATGAAACTAAAATTAAAACTTTGTAACTTTATTTAAAGTATATAATATCATACGAAGGAAAGATTATTAGAAAGATATATTGTTTTATTTTGTCTTTTTTCAACGTTAATTGGCATAAATATTACACTAACTTACTAACGACATAACTAGTAACGTGGACATATTGCTTATTACACTACAACAATTCAAGGTTTTTTCGACATTAAAAAAAATCAGAAAAGGTCCCTTTTTTTTTCGGAAGATTTTGTTAGAGTTGAGAATTTCTTTTCCTTTGTGTTTTTAATAATTCTCGTGTTATATATTAAATTACCGTTGAGACGATAGCTGCTTTCTATAAGTATTGATGTCTATTAGTTCAAGGTTAAAATGATATATAATAAATAATTTTTGTTCTTAACATTGACTCAAAGTATTGTAACTATAGAGTAAAAGATGTAATTATTTATGAAAATAATTAACCATCTCAATATTAGTTTTTACCAACATCAACGTAGTATAGAGACATTTACAACTTAAATTAATGACAAAAAAATTCAAACCTACGTAAGATCTATCTTTGTTGTACGAATTATATTGTTGCATTGGATAACACTCATAGAGATAATATTGAAGTGCATAATAACATTTTAAAAATATTGAAAATATAACAAAATCTATCAATGATAGACTTTGAAAGCAAAATCTAAATTTTACTATATTTGCAAGTTCTTTTGTACTGTGCTATATCTGCAAATACATTGCTATATTTGCAATTGTCTCTATAATCAATGATATTTAATTATTCTTTTAAAAAAATTATAGTTATTTAAGCCCGGTTCGGTAATAATTTTGTTTTTAATTTTTGGATTTTGAAAATTATGTCTATTTCATTTCCATTTCTTATAACGATTTACATATTTCTTAAGTACAATGGTTGAATTCATAACCAAGTTTTTAAGAACTACTTTTTTTAGTTTTCAAATTTTGGCTTGGTTTTAAAAATTATTGGTAAAAAGTAGATAACAAAGGAATAAAATTTAAATTAGAATTGAAAGTAGTTTTTATAGTCTTAACTTTCAAAAACTAAATATTTACCCAACGGAGTCTTATTTATTATTGTAATATTTTGTAAACAAATGTATCTATTATTCTATTATTGTGTCTCTCTTTTCTCTCAATGGTCTATTCTTCAATGTGAATGAACATGAATATGATTCATGCAAATAAAGAAATGTTATTTTATCTACAAATTAAATAATTGAAATCCAAGTACATCTTGCTGTCAAATTTTGGACGAACCAATTAGTTTATTTATTTTTTAAGGTAGACAGCGTATTTTTTTTTACATTTAAGTAAAAATAACAAGATTATCTTCAGTTCTCATTACTCATTTGGTTGAAACATCAAAATAATATAGTTTGATTCATTGATTACATTTGCATCATTAAAATGTCAATTCCTATTTTATAATTTCCTTAATATATTTATATGGACCTTCCACTTTTTTTAATCGGGAGACAGTCAACGTATACCCTATGGTATGCATTAAGTATAACTAATCATAACTTTCAATCTAAATAACACAATGGATAGATAGGAAATTCAAATGATTAATAATATTGTGTTAAAATAGTTAATGGTTGTTTTTTTTTTCATTTTTGTTATTACCCACGAGCCTCTTCCTTTGAGGAAATACATTTATATAGCATAATATTATTATTAATATTATTGTTTAATCAATTTCGATAAAACTTAAAGTTGAAGGACTAAATCTAAGATTTATTGAAAGTATTAAGATTAGAATGGAACAAATCTTAAGATACAAGGACCTAAATGATATTTTAATATTTTTTTAAGACAAGTGAAGGTATGAAAATTTGAAACTCAAACCTCAACAAAGAAATATATGTCAATATGTTATCGTGAAATATATATCTTCACTTTGGCTCTCAAATGAGTTTAATTGGTTTTAGTCCATTAAATTTTAAATTTGTAACAATTTATTTCATAGAAGGAAAAATCTCTTCAAAATGAAGTGTCTTGTAACAACTGTCTTTATATAAAAAAAAAAATGATTTTAGACTAGTTTATCAATTTATCTGCATAATTTTTTAATTAAATTTTAATAATATTTTTCATAATAAGGACTAGATTGTTACAAATTATAAAGTATGTTGACTAAATTGTTACTTATTAAAAAAAGTTAACAATTAAGTTGCCACAAAATTTTATAGTACGAAAACTTTATAAAACGTTACCGATTAAAGTTCTAAAAATGAAATTGCTATTTTCATATAAAAGTTATGGGAATTTTCTTTTTGTGAAAGATTATGGGACCTTTTTTTAACTTAATATTTAATGTGAATATAGAATATTATCTAGATATCCTTATCAGATGAGATAATTTAAGTACAAGACCAGAATAAATTTAAAAATATATATATATAAATGGGGAAAAAAAATCATTTATTGGGTGAAAAAGAGGACGCAATAATAATGAAACATGTTGTATATCTCTCTTCTCGTGAAATCCTAGCTGGTGATGTTGGCACTGTCCAAAACCACTTACAATTTAAAATTACATTATTTTCTTTAATAATACTGCCAACGTAAATTTTTATATTATATATTCAAAATAATTCAGAACTCGACCCAATCTCTAAACATGCACTTCAGATTAATTTAATCCCTTCTACTCATGAAAAAAATTAGTTAAATAATAAAAAATATTAATTTAACTCTGTCATTTGTTTTAAGAATTATTATTTCTGATTTTTTACAAATATTTTAAAACACCATTGAAGTGGAAACTTTTTAAAACGTCAATGAAGATTGAGATAGGAAATGGAGTGGCAGTAAATTTAATAAATTTAGATCACGTAACTTTTAAATGTATAAGATTAATTTTTAAAGAAATAGTAAAGTTTGCGTATTCGTAATGATTTAGAAAAAAACACACACAATCCTAATAATAAAATAATGATTATTACTATAAGCCCTTCCCGAGACTTGATTGATTTTTCTTTTTTTTGGAGAAAAAAGATTTGATTGATTAATTATTCTATAACAAAAAAAAAAAAAAAAAATCAAATAATCACAATTCTCCCCCTCGGTTGCATGAATCCTAATCCCAATTCCCATCTCAAAGAGAGACAGAGAGACAAAATGAAGAAAAATGGGTTCCATTTTGATTAAAATTAAGCTAATTGGTTTTTTTGTTTTTCACAAATATTGGAATGGATTTTTTGGGGTCAAGTTTCGAGGAATCCGGTCATTCTGAGAATAGAATTTCGAACTTGACTTAAATCTCTTCCTTTAAGCGTCCTACCGTTGCCGGTGCAGACGGAGAAAGCCATTTTTCCGGCCACGCGCCGCCCTATGATGACGTGCGGCGGTACTATATTGTTGTCCTCACTGTTCCATTCCTCGTCCATCTCCTCCATGTCGGAACTGTAACGGAAAATGGTTTCTGGGATTTTGACGGGGAGTGAGGCCGCGAAATCCTTGTTGTTGTTGTTGTTGGCGTCGTTGTTGTTATCATCGCCGTCGTCGTTGGAGTTCCGATGCGTTGTGAGGAGGATTCGGGCATAGTCGAGTGAAGGGTGGAAAAGGCGACGGCGGCGGTGGTCGGCGAATATGATGTCGGATTCATGGAATTCTTCAGCCATAGGGAGGATGGAAAGGAGTAAATTAGAGAGAGAGAGAGAGAGAGAGAGAGAGAGAGAGAGAGAGAGAGAGAGGGAGGGAGGGAGGAAGGAATGGGTTTAGTGTGTGAATAAATTGGAAAGGAAATGAGAAGTTGAATGGGATTTTATAGGAAAATGGAAGAGATGGGAGAAAAAGCAAAAGAAGAATCTTAAATTGGTGGAGATGGGAGAGTTTCGATGGAAATGTGTTTTTGAAATGGCGTCATTGAAAAGGCAAACATTATGACATCATGTTCTTTTATTTTCCTTCTTCCCAACTTTCTCTCCCTCTTCAGTTTTTTAGTTTTTGAGGTGGGTATCAAATCAACCCAATGTTTGGTTCATATATAGATCAAAATAATAAAAAATTAAAATCTAAGTATTCGTTCATATACCACAATGAAAATATATATATATATATATATATATATATATATATATATATATATATATATATATATAATGAAATTTTAGATTTACCTTTCAAAGTTTATCATTGATAGACCATATTAATAGTAATGTCTATTAGTGATAGAATTTATTATTGATAGATTTTGCTATATTTGCAATTTTTTTTGAAAATGTTACTATACACTTAATTATTATCCATAAACACTTAAAATTCTTGCCCAAATAAAAAAAAAAACAAAAATAAAAACAATTTAAAAAAAATTACTTTTATTTTAACTGACTTAGTTTTTGAAAGTACTCTTATAAACTACATAACACTCTCAAAGAATTTACACCCAAATGCATTTAATATAAAATAAAGTTGTATTATTGAGTTGTAGATATACTTTTTGTGGAAGTATAATAGAGAATGAGTGATTCAAACCCCGAACTTTTTAGTCATATATTAGTTGAGAGCTATGCTTACTTTGACCATAATTATAGAATTTAAACTTTGGGTCATACAATTAACAAAAACCATTTTTACCAATTAAATGCACCAACTAGTTTAATTAATTGAATATGAAAACCAGAAACTGAATATGGGTTTTGAGGTGAAAATGTGTTGATTTGGGTGGTTTTGATGATTTAAAATGTTTCATGTTTGCTAAGTTTGTCAAACTCAGGTTTATTGAACAAATTTACCTGTTTCAAAACTGTTCCTTAAAAATTGTACTCTCCCAGATATACTCTCTAATGCAAATATACAAAATTTTTCATACTCCAATCATTTATCATGTGCAGACTTCTCTACATTCGTGCACTTTAAACCTTTTCCCAAACCGACCTATATTTAAATTATGAAGTTATTAAGATATTCACGAACTCGTACTCCAAACATTTTTGCATTGGTATTAACTTAAAACTTGTCAAATTATTGCTCGTATAATTTAAAAGTTGAATTTGAATATAGTACTGTTTACTCTAATGCTATGTCAAACTATTTATTAAATTTAAAATTTAAGAAAATAAATTAAGCTGTAGGAATGCAACCAAAGTCTCACATTTATGAGACAAGAGGCTGACCATGAGTTTATAAGAAACTACAACTCTTTTCAATAATATGAAACATTTTGGTGAAACTAAATTGAGTAAAGTATGAAAATTTAATAGGTAAGGTGGACAATATTATACATAGTAAGATTAAGTTATATACATTTTAATGTTTTTGTTGATAGTAATATATTGTGGTTTGACATTGGGGGCTTGATTTTGGAGGAGTCGGCTGCGGAAGACAGCTTGATTGCGTGAGGGTGTGGGGAATTTGGTGTGTTGGGAAAGCTTAGCTTCTTTGGCTTCAATGTTGACTTGGCTAAAAATGGCTCACCAATCTACTAATATTTATAATTAATTACTAATTTAATTTCTGTTTCGTTTAAGGGTGCATGTTACTTTTTTTTTTTTTTTTTTTAAAAAAAAATAAATGTAATATTTAATGTTTTGGCTTATTATTGACATTCAAAGTATTTATTAAGTCAGCTAATTTTTAATTTATTTAGTAGTTGACATGGATTATTTCACACAAGGCGCAAATCTTACGATTCAAGCTACGAAGTTTTAGGAGGATTGTTTTAACTATGTATGTTAAAGAAAATTGGAAGGCAACATAAAGCTTTGGGCTAACTAGCCGAATCTAATAACATATACAAATAAAGAAATAACTAAGTCGAGTTTAGTCGGCACACGCAACCTTGAGAGCCACAACCGTCTTAACGTCGTCAACATTATATGTAACCACATGCGAGTGTTAAAGAAAGAACATTATAATAGTTTTATTCAACAATCCCTAAGAAGAGTAAGTAAGTATTATCCAAATGAAAACTTTTATCTTACTCGACGTGCTTAGTTGAATTATATACACACTCCTTATACTAACTTAGACATTGGAGTGTAGTAGATTTAATTTAATACCACACCAATACGATTACCCTCACGCAAATTAGCTCAGAAAATGAGATCAGACAAGTGAAGTGGGCTGACAAACAACAACCTAAGAATAACTTGTGATGACCATGAAAGACATGGAGTTCCTATGCCAACAATGTATTTCTTTTTTCTGAGATTAATTAGGTTTTCAATTAATATTATTATTCAATTCTCCATCTCCAATGCTTAATTATGTTTCTACTTATCGTCTTTTCTTCGAAGTTTCTTGGTTTTTCCTAAACTCCTTTTTAATTAATGACAAATTATTGTTAATGTTGAGATTAGTGGATTGGTTTCCAAATTTTTTAATTGGAACAAATCTTCTTTCAATTGTCTTCTAGGATTTTTGTAAGATAATCTTGTTAGTGCTGTATTGAATTGATTAGTGGGTCAACTATGAGCAAATCTATTTTACTTTTCCTTCTATGACTCCTCACAAAGTCTCTATCAATTAGTTGGGTAATTTCCTTGGAGATGCTTTTTAAAAGACTAGTTTATTAAGTAAGATGTTTTTATTAAATATACCTAATTATGCGTTTTCTCCTAATATTGTTTTCCCATTTACTAAACTTCTTTTAGTAATATTTTTGTTATATCACAAATTCATGTCAAAAACTTTTTTTTTTTTTTTTTTTTTTTAATGATGGGTTTAAAATTAAGTTTTGTTTTATTTTAATAAAAATACTTTTGTTATCAGTGTAACGCACAGAATCATTTCGTTATTGGAAGCAAATTATTAAAAATTCCTCGCAGGATCTAAATAACAATAAATATTCTTTTTTATGATCTTAAATATTCATTTTAAGAAGTGTTTTGTTTTTAAATATATAAAAAAATAAATTAAAATATTTATAAATATAATAAAGTTTTATTGTTTATCTACAATATACTGTGATAGACTACTATCTATGTCATGTTAGATGCAAATAGTAATTTATCGGGATCTATCGCTGTCTATACATTTTTTTCATTCAAAATAAATTTTCTTTTAAAAAATATATATTTATAGATTATAGTCAATGCTATTTTAAAAGTGTATGTTACGAGAGATTTTAGTAGGAGACATATGTTATAATTTTTTTCTTTTAGCGTTCATGTTATAAAGAGAAGTTAGTGAATCAGAAAATGATAGATAATATATCAAAATAAAAACAAACAATTTGTGAAAATACATAACCCAAAATATAAATAAAATTTATATATTTATGCAAGAAACTTGTTCCAACTAATCAACACAAATCATAAATCTTTATGCTTGCTACTGATTGTTTTGAGAGGGGGCTCATTACTCTTAAAAATGTTACAATTATTAAATTTTTAAAATAAGAACATATTATTTTCTCTCCTAATTTGTAATCCTCCTGTCTACTTGTTAAAGAATTGAATAGTGGTTTTACATTGATATCTTAATTGATAGGTATTTTCCATTGTTTGTATACTGTGAGAAGAAATATTTAAAAAGTAAATATAAGAGTAGAAAACACATTAAACTTTAATATGTAAATATAATTTTAAAAATGACAAATTAGGCTGTATAAATTGGGACAAAGTGTATGATGTATTAATTGTCACAAATTTACAAAATAAAAGAGTGAAGTTCCACGTCTGACCTCCCTCATACTCATTGATTACGTAAATTGTAATGAAAAACTAAGAATTAACAATAAAATTTTACCAAGTCTTTATTTTAACCAAATTATTTTTATAATTGCCGATAATAAGCTGGAAATACGTGAGGAAACAGAATACTAATCATTCCTTAACATTTATCGGGAAGCAAAATAAAATGATTAGAAATATATATATATATATTTTTTATTGAGATAGTCAGCACGCCGAAGCGGAGCCGAGTCGAGCCGAAAGAAGAATTTAGGCTAAAAAAATTTAAAATCGAATGATTAGATTGGGAATCTCGAAAAGTAGTAAGCGTATTTGTCAAGGCAAGATTAGCCGCATCCGTCGGCTCATGCGCCGCGTCGAAGGTGGAGAGGAAAATTGTGTGGGGCCCACTAATTATATGTTATTAATTATTAATATAAAAACTATAAATTTTAGAATAATGTTTACCATGCCCTGAAGCAGAATAAAGGATTTCGAATACGACAAGCCACTCATTATCCCACACGTCACCCCATACCTCGCTTAAACGAGAAATCCTTGCCCAATCATCTTTTCCCTTTTAAATACTAATTCTTTTCTAATAAAATATTAGATTTTATTATATTATTTATTAAATTTAAATCTAAATATTTTAGACTGTGTTTTGTTAATGATTATGATATATAAGGTCCTCCCATCTCGAGGTTAATAACACACACATTACATTAGTTGGGTTGTCTTCACTTTAATGTCGTACATTGATCGTTATCACTGTAGTTTATATTATAATTTCAATTTAATTTTGGTTCTTTTCTATGAAAAGAATAAATTTAAACCTCTATACTTATCATGATGTATCAATATCTTAACTTTAAACTTGAAAAATTATTACTATTTTTAAGCTCTAATAAGTTTCCGTTTTAAGATTTGAGGGAAAAAAAATTATAGAACATGTGTATAGTATAAAATTTATAGGATCATTTTCAAATATAGCAAAATGAGCCAAACTATGGAAAAATTTCAGACAATAGGTTGTGATAGATCACTTCTATCGCTTGAGCGATAAATACGATAGACTTATATCACTTAAGCAATAAAAATTTAACATGAGTAACGATAGACAGTAAAACTTTTTTATATTTGTAAATAATTTGATATTTTTTTCTATTTATAATAATTTTCAAATTTATAAGATTATCTCAAAGAAAAAATATCTTAAAGAAAAAAAATATAATTATTAGAGATAATTTTTGTTAAAATTTGTAAGTCTTCGAAAAAAGAATTAATGGCTAATTAGTTTGTTCAAAGTTGTGTAAAACACTTTATATTATTGAAATTAGTTATTCATAAAGATTTTCTAAATACATTTTATTAAAATTAGTAGGTAAATGAGTAAAAAAAAAAAAAATTCAAACAGATGACTTAAAACTTTAGGCGTAGATCAAATGGGATGAAATTTAGAGGTTAGGGTTACAAAAAAATCGGTTTATACGCTTTAAAATTCTATATATTTAATAAAAAAAATTTGATTTGTAAACTTATGTATCTAATAATTAAAAAAAAAAAAAGTTTTTTTTAGTACAATGAATTTGATATACAATATGCCAATTGATATTTTGAATTGAATATATGGTTTTTTTTTGGAGAAAATATTTGAGTTGAATACTTACGCAACAGTGTGACTATGACAATGTGAAGAAAGTTGTAATTTAATGTGTATTATTAATATTAAAAAAGAAAGGTAGATGCGTAGGTAGATCAAATAACAGATATAGCCTACCTTGTCCTAAGTGTAGTCAGGAGAGAGACATTGAGAGATTGAGATTGGTTTCTTAAGACAAAATTAATTTATTGGGAGATCTGACAATTAAGGCATTGTCTCAAAACTAAACAAAATTAAATAATTCCATTTTTTTTCTCAAATATAAAATATAAAAGCAGCTTGGGTTGGTGCATACTTCTAAATTTGAAAAAGAATCTATCTTTTTGGTCCCTTAAATTTGTTGTATGTTAATGTAAATGAAACTGAAGTCGGGGAAAGGGGTAGGGTGACAAGAGAAGAGGGTTACACCACGTATATTGTTTATTCTACATTAGGGTAGTTTTGATATCTTAACATTGGTTAGTTACTGCTTGTAAATTCTACTAGGATTATATGATCAATTAATATATATTGGAAGTTTGGAATATACCATATCATATTAATATGAAGTGGCAATGATTTTTAGGTATATAATTAAACATCAACTAAGGTCGGACAAGTACCTGATTTAATTTAGTAGTGATCTGTGTACCAAACAATGCTTTTACACTATGACAAATAATTTAGAATGAAATATACCAATTATTTGGTGTAAGTAAATTAGGACAATAATTCAAAATTTATTTTTGTGAGAGTGAATCATGGTTTATTTGTATCTATATATGGAAGTGAAAACTCATTTTTATTGATAATATCTATACCTAAATTAGTTTTGTGTAGTTTGTAAAGCACATGGTCCCATAAATTGCATTAATATGTAGAGCTTTCATATATTTTTGGCTAAACATATAATTAGGCATATATTTTTAGCGTTGTACCAAATATGTTGTAGATTCAACCTATAGTTGTTTGGGCCATTTATAAGCGAAGAAATAAAATTAATAAAAGCTAAAAACCTAAATAAAACAAAAGATTTTTATGAAAAGGTTAGAGCTTTGGTTGCTATACACTTGGAGTGATGCCATCCACAATATGCAAAGTCAATCTTGCATTGGCCATTTTTAATTTTTTTTTTTTTTTAAAAATATTATTCTCCTTGGCTTTTATTTTTTGCATCTAAGCTTTTTGTTAAAAATTTGGAGAAAAAAAATTAATTTCCACCCCTAAATTTTTTAACTTTCAATGATATCAAATTAAACTTTCAATTCAAACACATAAACTTTCAATTTAATTAAATTAATCCTAATTTTTCTTTCAAAAAAATATTACCATTCTAACCAGTTAGAGCTCCAAGTATCATTAATTGTCTTTTTTTTTTTCTTATGCATCCGATTAGATGAATTATAAAATATATGTATAATATAAAGTGATAAAATTTTAGAGATAATTTGTTTCTTGCAATTTAAGAATTTTGACAAAGTAGTTCTATGATTACTCATTTGTGCATGGTCAAACAAAATTGTTTTTGTGTAAAACCCTATTTTATTGAAATTAAAGAAGGGTGGTGAATATTTTTCTAAAAAACTATTTTCTATTAAAATTCGGGTTTAGAAAATTAAATTGAAGACAAAAATTGCTGAAATTTTGATTGAAAATTGTGATAAAAATTGATTTTCCCTTTAATTAAAATAATAGATAGATATTACTTTAATTCCTTTCGGCTCTTTTTTACTTTTCATTTTTGTAGACATGTTTCAAGAACAATACTTGTTCTCCTGCCGGAAGTTGACAGAGTGTGAACTTTCTTCGGTTTCAAGAAGTAAAAGTAAAAATAAAAAAACAATAATATATTGTGAAACAATTTAATGATTCTAAAATCAGTTTTGCTTATACCTTTATTTTTCTTTTTTTTTGAAAAAAGTATTGAGATATATGGCATGGTAAGTTAGTGATAAACATACGACTTTTCTAAGCACACGTATTATTGTTTTGAAATTTACAGCATTTAGTTAATTTCATCCTCAACTCATCAATCTCTTCTTTACCAACCATACTTTACCTCATTCATTGTACAATATGTATAGCAATGAGGAGTGTTTGTCGAGACATCCATAGTTTTTTTTCTTCCCTTTTGTGGAAAAGGTTAATTTTTTTAGCTCCAATAGTAAAAATTAAATTTCATTCATATAGGTGCGAGTTGTGGTGAAATTCATAAAAACTTGGCCGATTGGGGTTTTTGGAGAATTGACAATACTAAAAAGGCTTGAGATGCATAAATGCGTGATTTTGAAAAAACCACCCATTTAGTGGTTTTAACTAAAAATTTCAAGAAAATCATCGAAACATGTATTCTTGATCAAAAGGTTCAAAATCTTCGTCCGATAGATTATTTGCAAATAGAAATTATAGAGAAGCAAAAAAAAAAAAAAAAAAAATTAGGATATAACATAAAAATAGTACTAAATTGTTTATTATATAAGGTACTATATAAGAGGGGGACACAAAAATTAAATTAAGTTGAAGAAACTGCAATTGGGCTTCTAACATAGTGAATCCCATCACTCCAAGCAAACCAACCAAAGGAGTACCCATTATTTTTATTATTACTATTTTTTACTTTCCCACTCACTGAAATTGTAAATCTTTTCCTCTCCCCAACTCTATTGAAATACAGTATATTAGGAGAAGCACTCACAGCCACACCCGGCGGCGCCTCGCTGTAAAAGAAGTACACACTTTTACCTCCGCCGCCCACGTTGGTGACGGTCCTTTTGATCCTCACGGTTCCTCTGAGTTGGGGGACGGCAATGGAAGGGTAATTGAGGTCGTGGGGTGGGAGGGCACGTGGAGGGCACGTGAAGGAAGGGTCAATGGAGTTCATTTTGAGGCCGCACAGGTAGTGGAGATAGTCAGTGTAATTGGTGTCGTAGACGAGGCCGGGGTCCGCCGCCTTGGAGGGGCGGAAGTGGCCGGACCCAAAGGAGAAAGGGTTGGCGGGGGAGTTGTCGGGGGTGGCGTCGTCGGTGATGGGGTGGCCGGATTTGTTGTTGGTGGTGGCGGTGGTCATGAGGGCGGAGCGGATGGCGGCTTGGGACCATGTAGGGTGGATGGCGCGGAGGAGGGCGGTGGCGGCGGAGACGTGGGGACAGGACATGGAGGTGCCGGAGTAGAGATTGTATTGGACAATACGAGAGTCCAAGGATTTTGGAAGTTTAGTTGGGGAATCTTCTTCGGACCATGCTGCTAGTATGTCCACCCCCGGAGCTGTTATGTCCGGCTGCAAAATATGTACAACATCACTACTTTCTTTCGTTTTGTTTCCACTTTTCTTGTTTTTTAAATTTATGTTTGTTTTTTTTTCAATGATTTTCACTTTCCATTAAAAAATTTTATTCAAAATCAGAACACAAAAACCAATTTTAAAAAATATTTTTTCTAGTTTTCAAAATTAATTTAGTTTTCTAAGAGATTAGCATAAATATAAAACTACGCAACGTAGAGATTTATAAGTGAAAATAGAATTTAGAAGCTAAAATTTTAAAAACAAAAAATAAAAAACAAAATAGTTATCAAAGAGATCAAAGTTTATGGTTTTTAAAATTTGAATAAAAATTTAATTGTGTTTTTTTTTAAGAAAAGTGAAAATCATCATTGAAAAATTGGGAGAAAATAAATGTAAATTTTGAAAAAACAGAAAATTAAAAATGGGGTTATTATCAAAAGGACGCTTTTATTTATTTATTTTTTAATGGTATATATATTATTTAATCTCTAGACCCCATTTAATAACTACTTGTTTTGTATCTCCACATCTATCCTCCACTTTCTATTAATATTTTTCAATGGCTAAGTTTTTGAAAACTAAAAAACATATTTATATTTTACTTTTTTAAAAAAATACTAAGAATTCAACCGTTTTTCTAAAATAAATAGAAACTCTAATTAAAAAAATTGAAAAGAAATCCTCATAAATTTCAAAAATAGGAATTTAATAACAATCAGATAGATTATATAAACATTCGAAAATTTAGGAAACTAATATGAAAGTTTTTTGAGCTAATTCAGTGGTTAATCACTACCAAAAAAATTCAATGCACATATCAAGGCTACAGTTTAGGCAAAAGTATTTATAAATTATTTAATAAAGTTTTTAAGAATAATTAATTTAATTAATAAAAAATAGAAAAGTTTAATTTAGAAAAAAATACCTTAAGAAAATGAGGGTCGACGGGGTTTGGACCTCTACTTGAGAAGTTGGCCATGGCTGGCGCCGGCCTGGAGCCGTAGATAGTGACAGGTGGAACAATAGTTGCGGTTGGATTTGCGCGAGATTTTATATATTTAAGGATCATATTTGCATCTTCGTAAGAGACGGCGGTGGCCGGAACGAAATGGGGATCGGCGTGCAGCCTCCGTCCTACCGCCGGCACGTTTCCAAGTATCATTCCGGCGCCGCCTGACCTTTTAACTTCTAGGCTGCCGGCGTATCGGCTGATTCCTTCTCCTCTAAAGCACAGCACTATCTTTCCTTTGGCTTTCTCGTGTGAAAGCGAGCCTGCCACACATAGCCTGCGCCAGAAACACATTTTCATTCCACTACTTCACTTTTATTAAGGAATAACATAATTCTATGGACATTACATGAGAGCGTGAGATTCGAACTTGCTTTTTGAAAAAATATATGAGTTATGTTCGAGCTTGATGATATGTTAAATTAATCCTTATGTTCAATTACTAATGTTGAAATCAAATTGAAATAAGGAACTTCAACTTTAGCTTTAAGAAAACCACCTCTTTTTTTATTTTTTTAATTTTTTTTTTCCTAAAAGATGCTTAAAAGCTCTTATGAATTTTTGACAAATTTTAGATAGAAACATTGAAAAGTACGCGCAACCTAAAGAAAAATAATGAACTACTTTTCAAGCTACGCTAATTTTTTAGAGCTCACTGAGTTATTTAATTGATATTTGTGATATGATAAACTTTTTCTTGAGAAGATATATTTAAAATTTTATGTTATTATGTAAATAAAAAAAAGAGATCCATCTTCAAAGAGATCCATGAAGATGAGGGCAACTTAAAGTATTTTTAAGACTAAAATAAGGGTCAATCCATTAAAATATATATATATTTCCTAGCTAGGATCGAACTAATCTTTGTGCAACCTCCAAGTTATTCAATCAATATTTGCCACATGATAAACGTTAGATGATATAAAATTAAATTAGTCTTCACCTTTCAACTTAAACTTTTGGATCAATTAACAATTTAAGATGGTATTAGAGTAAGTAGTTCGAGGAAGTAATGAGTTCAAGCTCATATAATGTTAACTTTTGGGTCACCCAACAAATTAGAGAATAAAATAGGGTTTTTGCCATGGAAACCTTGTCTCCATCCTTGCTTTGCTTTCAATTGGGAGGGATGGAGATAAAATTCCCCTTAGAGACGGGACGGGACAATGAAGAAAAAGATCCCCAAATTTTCATTACAAGGCTATGTCTAATTCATTCTAACGTTTTGTTTGAGTTAATGAAATTCATTTTTGCGAAAGATTAAATGTATGACCTAAAAGAGTACATGTAAATATTATTATTGAACTAAACTTCCTTTTTATAAAATTGCTAAACTAAAAAAGTAATTATAAAATGTGTTTTAATTCTAATTAGACTCCACTTATATAACTCTACTTCAAATTTATAGTAACATAAAAAATTGAAAAAAGAAAATAAAAATGAATTATTTGGTAGTAAAAAGAAAAGAGAAATATATAGCATATACCCAGATTGGTTACGAGGTACATGAGGCTTCATTATATCTCCAGCATACACCAATGGATACATCTTCTTCCTCTTCAACTTCGAAGGAGCCACCGACAATCCCTATTATTATTACACCCACCAAAATTCTTTTATAATTTACTATATATACTTAACTTTGAAAAAAAAAATAATAATAAAATTGGGATTTACTTTAATTACATGCAATCTACACATTATAAAAATAAAAAAAACATGTCTTTGCATCTCATGCTCAACTTTTTTTTTGTGGAATTCACCAAAATGTCTAATCACAAATTGCCACACGATAAATCTTTTTTTTTTAAAAAAAAGATAAAAAAAATTTATATTTTAAAATATTTTTCAATTTTTTAAGGATTGAATGGGATGCACCAAAAGGACAGGAATTTGATACATCATAATCCATACATCCCTCTCTTTTACACAAAAGAATTAAAAACATTTCAATTTTTGTTTTTTTTAAAAAATATTTGTTATGGATAAACTTTTATAGACAAAGCTGAAACCTAATCAATATACTCCTTTTTTTAACCCACAGAAAAAAAAATAAATAAATGCACTTTTTTTTACCATATAGCTCCTTGAGTTAGTTAGGTAGAGCTTAGGGAATACCTTACTATTTTTCAATTTTTTTTAGGCAATTGCTAATGGACAAACATAAATGGTATCCCAATTTTATTTTTTCAATGATTGTGTTAACGTAATTTATAGAATTATTCTGGGTTAAATAGATTATTTAGCCTAGAATAATCCCATAAATTTAGTTAAGAGATTAGTTGCATCTAAATATTACCTTTATCATTTTGCCTGTGTGATCATAGGAGATGCATTACCACCGAATTATTACTCAAATAATAATACACATTATGGGATAAAATTTGTGATTTAAGATAGAATTAAGAACATAATTGAGATTTACCTTAATCTTCAATCCATTACCGAGAATGACCGGAGAATAAAATTCCCGATCCACAGTGCTAGCTCCAACGGTTATGATCCACGGTGCAACATTAGACAACGCCGACGGCGTAGGCCCATAATTCCCAGCGCTACAAGACACAACGATGTCTTTTTTAACGGCGTGCAGAGCTCCGATGGCGATTCCGTCATCCGTGTAATTATACGGTTCCGATTTTCCGATGGACAAGCTGAGAACATCGACGCCGTCGGCGATGGCGTCGTCCATGGCAGCCAACATGTCGGTGTCGAAACAAACGTTTCCCAGAGCTTTCATTTGGTTGGGAATGGCCCAACAAACTTTGTAAATTGCAAGCCGGGCCCATGGGGCGCCGCCAGAGGCCGTGCCCCAAGCGACGCCGCCAAAGCCCGACACATTGTATACCCTCCGGCCGCCGGCGATGGAGGCTGTGTGAGATCCGTGGCCGTCCTTGTCGCAGGGTGATCGGTAGTCCGCCGTTTCATTTAAACGGCCAAAGTGATGCTCGTATCCCTTTAGGTAATATCGAGCTCCAATTATCTTCCTGTAAATTCCCCCGTCACAATTTAAAATAATAATTCAGCCCATCATTTTGCTAAAATAATTTGGCTTTTTTGGTGGCATAACTATTGGGGGAGGATCAATTATATCAAATATTTTCAAATATAATAAAATGAGCCAACTTATATATAAATATAATAAAACACAGTAATAAATAGTGATACATATTTATTAGTGTCTATCACATATGAGTAGTGATAGACAATGATAGTTTTGAAATATTTATGAATTGTCAAGAATAATATTACAACTTTTAAAAGTATAAGAGTATTTTTATAATAATCCTAATCATATTTATGTAATTGTTTTTATGACAAGATATTTCATCACAAGTATAAATGTGAAAATTTGAACATTTCACATAATTTAAAAATTCTTTGTAGATATTTGAAAAAAAAAAAAAAAAAACTCTGTCTCTCTCGATAAATAACTGGCTAAAGAGGCAAGGAGCCATTCTAATAAATGTAATAGAAACTTTTGGAATTATCTTGATTATTTTAGAGTAAGAAATGAGAGAAGGACAAAGATGTGAAGGTACTCTATTATTGAGTTTTGTCCCCCTTTCTCTAAATGGTCAATCTAGTAGAGGCAAGATGTGTTAAATTAAAGAAGTCAAATCGTAGGTTTAAGCAAATCTTATGGTTGGATACTGATATTATTATGAATAGGAGTCAAGAAGTCTTTTAACGCAAACTTAATTTATAGTTCAACCTTATTTGAAAGAACATTTTATCGAATCTTAAAAAATAAAACAACAAGAAAAAAAAAACATGGCAAGTATAATTATGAGAATTAAAAAAAATATCGTTATGGATTCATTTGGTGACATGCATTATTTATTACTTTCAAGATTTTTTCACTTCATAGCATTTTAAATATGAATGGAAATCTTAAAAAAGTGTGTTGCAAAGGGAAAAATGTAAAGTGGTTGTCAATTCCAATATAGTAGGAAAAGATAGTGGAGGAAGGGTGAGTGGTTCTCAATGACAAATAAGACCAAAACCACAAGGAGAAGAGAGATGGAATAACATAAAAAGGCAGAAAGTGATGGCTCATTTCTTTGTTGGGCGGTAGTAATATATACATATAGGGATTCACAAGATGCATGGCCATGGGTTTGATGAGATTCAAAAAGGGTGTGAGAAAAAAAAAATACACTAAAATTTGTTTGATATTGAGAGTGACAAAAGGTGAAGCCCAACTCACAGAACACACACAAAATTAACCACAAAGTTGTAAAAAGTAGGCATAACAATCCAACACTCTGCACCCACACTGCAGGCTACTAACTGGCTAATGGGGCCGCAAGTGTATACGTACTTCCAATCACAAAGAAAAAAATTTCTATTATTTTTCTGTGTGTTCATACTATAAATTTACTGTTATCAATATTTGTTACTGAATCTCACTCTATTTTTAGAAGCACTTTGGCAAGACATATAATAATTTTGAGGGAAAATTTTCATACTTCTACGGTATAATAAATTTTCTCCAATCACAAAGCTAAAGCAAGCGAAAAGTTTATTTCCTCAGTTTTGATTTTGGATTGATGTTTAAAATTGCTTATATACATTTATCACAAGCATATGTGAAATTTCTACCTACAATAAAATCCTCAAAACTCTATCCAGATTCTTTTCGCATATTAAATTATAGGTTTGGTATCTTAGTTTTTTTGTAAAGTTTTCTATATGTTTAATAAGTTGATTCATTTTCAAAGATTTAAGTTGAATTAATAAAGATTAAATTATATAAAATATCTTGAACTTTGAAGTATATGACTCTTGAAATTTGAAATATATTTGTTCCTACAAAATACCTTTAAAAATATATATTTTTAATTAAAATAGGACAGAACTTACCTACAATGTAGAATATTGGATGAAATAAAATATTTTAACGAGATATCATGAGATGAAATAAATGATAACACAAACACATAAACTATATTACACAATTTTCAATTTATTTTAACAAAATATATAGTTTTGAAAAAAAAAAATAAAGTTAAAAGATAAAAATGAACTTTTCAAAGTAAAAATAAGATAATAGTTACCTGAATATTTTGTATAATTTAAGATAAATCACTTACTAAGGAATGTTTTTGAGTATAAAAGATTAGATTGTGGTGGTGGGGGGGAATGGTGAAGGGAAGTAAAAGGATGAAACTTATAATTAAGAGGGAGAAATAATGCACCTATTACAATGAGCAGATTGAAAGGCAGGTCCTGTTTGGCAGATTCCTTTCCATGATTTTGGAATGGGTCCCATCCCTTTGTCACTAAAGCTTTTGGACTTTGGCCACACACCTCATCAAAATCAAAATTCCAAAAAAATAATCCAATCTCAGCATCTCTCTTCACATGCATTTCAATTCAATTCAATAATTTTATTATGTAATCTCTCTAGCTATAAAATAAACATTCTAGAAAAAGGGAAAATCACATGGAAAACAGTGAATAATTTGAATTATTATGATAAAAAGAAGAAGAAGAAGAAAAAAAAAAAAAAAAAAAAAACCAAAATTACCACTGTCGAGCATTCCAATCACAACATCCTTTCCATAGTTAGCTCTAGAAACCAAGTCATTAATGGTGGGTTTGTCTTCTTCAACCCCTGAAAACTCCCATGACCTTGTTGTGTGCATCATATACTTTTTACTCTCTATCACAGACACCACTTCATCCAATTCTGCATCCCCACTTTTAAATAATTATAGTACAAAATTACCCCAATTAATAATTACATGTATTATTAAAAAAATTTTAAAATTACCTAAAAGTTTGGAGGCTTGTTGAGGAGTAAGAATTGCAGCAAAGGCATTGATGGAGTGTTTGTAATTGTACAGAAGAGAGGATTTTGCATCTTCTTCACTCTCTTTAACAAACATCAAATATGAATGGTGAATTGCTTCTATCTCTTCCCAACTCTTATCTCCATGGTGTTCTCCAAAGTAAACAATGTAAGCCTAATAATATTAATTATTATTATTGTCACCTTTATATATATATATATATATATATATAATGAAGAGTTATTAATTGGTTTATAGAGAAGAAATTGGACCTGTTTGTGAGTGTGGGATGAAGAGGCTTGTTGAATGAAAGGGAGGAGAAGGAGGAGCAGCAGAAGGAGAAAGAAACTTGATTTCTCCATTTGGGAATTTTGCAACTGTTTTGTGTTTTTATTGTTCATGGGAAATTTAAGAGATGGATGAGGTGAGAGAGATTTTATATGCCAAAATAATTATAATTCTTATTGTAATAAATAATAATTCTTTTTGGTAGAGGGCGATGGGGACGGGTTTGTGATTGTTTCAATCACTTGGTAAACGCTACATTAAACCATCATCAATCTTTTTGAATTTTTGTATATCTTTAGTTTTCATGTCATCTCCCAACACTTGCATAAACTTGTCAACTTTGCAATTCCCATTTATCATCTTTTTTTTCATTCTCCATTTGCCAAACATATTGGAGTTGTTTGGAACACCAACTTGAAGTTGGTAGAACCGAATATTATTATAACTCACCTCATGTTTGAGACTCCAAATATAATAAAGGCAATACTTGGGTGCATCTTATCCCTATGCATCCCATTATCATTGCTTAACACTAAAAGAAGATTAAATTATTGCAAAAAAAAAAATAAATAAATAAAAAATAAAAAAATTTATCACATATCAAATTATGGTTGGACGATCTAGTGGGATACATAAAAGGTAGGTGTTATCCACTATGCACCTAAGTATTTTTCATATAATAATGATGTTTACAACTATTTCTAACCTACAAATTAAGTATAACTCACATATTATAATAATTACTGACTATAATAATTAACCCTATATATCTTTGCCAATTTAAATATAGTCAAGGGGATAAAGTTACTCTCATCTTCTTCCCTAATCTTCTTTGATATTCATCTCTCACTTTATTTATTTAATTTATTATTTTGACAATCTCTCTCACTCTATAATATATAGTACTTTTTAATTTTTAAAATATTTTACCCTTAGAAAGGTATATTAGAATAATTTGAAACTCCCGAAAGTTGTGGGAACTTTTAGTGAGTTAAAGGGTAGCATAAATTTCGATTTCAACTAATTTCGTCCTTATTTAAGGAAGGTTTTTCGTATTTAATCTATTTGTAGACTTTGTTACAAATTTATTTCAGTGGGCAGCGTAACAGTTTCCAACCACGAAATCAACTCCTATATTATGTATGTAATAAAAGAAAGGAAAAGAAATGACCTCTACGTTCATGTCTAGTTCGATCTCGTCACACTTCACATGTTATCAAAAAGAAAAAAAAAAAGAAAAAGAAAAATCACCTCCTAAATCCGGTGGTGGGTCCAAAACCTCATGTAGACCTCATGTAGAGGCACAAGTTATATAAAACTATAAGTAAAAAGATTTTAGATTTGTCTATATATACATATATTTAAAATGTAAAAATGTCTAACAGGTTTTTGAATTTTCAATTTTGTGTCTAATAGAATAATAGGTATTAAAAGTCTTAATTTTATATTTAATAAGACTTTTACATATTCAAAAACATTATAAGTTAAATATTATATTCTATATGTTATAAATATTAGCTACAAAATTAAAATTTTAAGGTTCATTTAGACAACATTAAAAAAAAATCTCATGAAAAAAATAATCTAGTAATAGAAAAAATTAAATACATTCGTGATTAGATACAAAATGGGAAGATGCCATGAAAACCAAAGATACACAAAATAATTTTATGTTTTTTTCTTTTTTTCCTTATCATCTTTTATATTATTTCATTTTGTGTTTAATCTTCTAAAAGAGAAAAGATAATCGTTTTTAAATGGTCAAATATACATCTATCCTTTAAAAACTAAAAATTCTTTTGACCTTTTAATTGAATCATCTATATATATATTATTAAAAAAAATTAATAAAATCATTCACAATTTTTAGTTACTTATAAATGCTGAAGGCCACATTAAACTTTATTTTAAAATAAATAGACTAAGCTAAATAATTTTACGTGCATCTCACGGCTTACAAACTAATTCTACTAAACGAGATGACACATTATTCAAGTCATTAATTTACTGTTCAGCATAAAAATAGAAATACTTGGCCATATTTTAAGATGTTATTTTGTTTTATAATTTGTCTCATTCTTTTTTGAGTGTGTATGTATTGTTGTTACAAAAATGAGCATATGGTGGTGACAAATGGGTAATGAGAAATTGTATTCAATGGACTAAACTTTATGGTTTTACAAAAGGTCTCAAATAGCTTTATTTATTTATTTATTTTATTATGAATATTTTTATCATGCCCTTATTACAATTAGCTATTATTTGTTTTTATTATACAATTGAAATCTTAGATTTATTTATTTATTTATTTTATTATTATTATATATTTGCTTTTGAAATTGACAGGTTTGTAAACTTTGGTTTATATAGTTGATTTCGAAAAAGGAAGGTTTTTTTATTACAAAAGAGGAAGAATTATTTTTTCGTATTTCAAATTTTCATAATATGGAAAGGTGTTTTTTTGTTTCATTGTTTTTAATATTATTTTTCAAAAATATTGAGGATGAGAATTATAAAAAAAAAATTATTATTGTAATTGACATATCATATAAAAATTCCTAATTAATTAGATTTTAAATATTAAATGTTTTAAACATTTGTGTAATATTAAATCTTTTTTGAACCTATTTAGGAAGAAACCCCATGGGTAATAGGGGTAGAGATGGGTTGATTTGGAAAGGAGAAAGAGATATGGGCTTGGACTTTGGCTTTTCTCTTTGAATATCAAAGTCCATTTTTTTGGCTTAGAAAGGACCACCCATTTCCCATGCGCTGCCAATCAATCCAAATTATATATGCTAACAATGGAATGGACACAATTTGTCTATACTTTTGTCTTCATTTTGATTTAGATGTAATGCCATTTTTTCTTATATATATTCCTCAACACACATTAATTCTTCAACTATCATCCTCGAACAAAAGAAATTCTACAAATATCTATTTTAACTTATTTGAAATCCTTCGATATTTACTATATATACACGATATGCATATGTTACAGTGACCACATTATCACATTTATATTACATATAAGAATTCAATTTTACAATATAGATTATAATGCACGTATGGTAGCCAAATTAAAAACATGTTTATGACCTAGATTTAATAGGGTGGTTTAACAATTAAACATGGACCATTTACTAAATTAAATAAAGCTTTAAATGTAAAATATTGAAGGGAAAAAAAGAAAAAAAACTGTGAATGGGTAAGTGGAAAATCCAAAATATACAAATTAACAAACAAATAAAACAAACCTATTGGTCTCTTATGTCAGTCTTGACACCACCATACACACCCATATGGACAAAAGTTGCCTTACTATCCCAACCCTTTTACCTATGAGTAGATCAAAGTTAGATTTGTTTGACTATGAATATGTGCATACATTGATATTCAATGCATTTCAACATCATTTAGATCATTGTAAATAAAGCTTCTTTTATGTATAAAAAAAAAACTATAGGTTAAATCCAAAATTAAAAGAAGAGGGACCAAGATCAAACATATGGTGGAACTAATTACAAGAAAAAGAAAATCACAATTTCAAGATATATAGAATGAGCTTTTGGTATATAAAATATGGAGGGTATTGGTAGAGCATGGTTGTATATATGTATGTGACATCAATATCTATCCCATAATTTCCATATTATCAATTTTGTTCCAGTTGTTCTTTCCTTAAAAAGTAATTTAAAATAAATCTTTCCATTAATACAATTTAATCTCTCACTTTAAATTTTCTAATAATTTATCCTCAACTTAATTAACATGTAACAATTTAGTTATTGCATTTTTATTTTAGAGATTTCATCTTTGTCGTGAATACTTACATTCTTAAACACACGTCGGCTAATAAAGTGATTAATGACCAACTGTGTTTATAATCTATGAAGGTTAAATCATTACATGATTAAAAAAAAAAACATTTTATATTTGATGTGATATTTTATGATATGAATGAAGTATTGGCATTAAAGTGTTACATGCTAAAATTTAGGGATTAAAACTAAAATTCAAGGTCTAAAACATTACTTTTATGAAAGTTAAGGGACCAAAAATGCTAATGTGTTAATGTTTGATTTGTAAATTTATCCAATCTTAACAATTTAGCCTATTTTGATTGGGATCCATTGTTAAGATTGTTTGTTTTAATTTTTATTAAGAAAATAGTGGAAATAATCTGTACTTGCATAGATCTACTTACCCATTTGAATACATGATTTGTAGCTACAATATCATATTTAAACAATGCTACCTACTTTGACTTGGATAAATTGTTAACATTGTTGGTGAATGGAATGAAATTAAAATAGTTAATAGTTATAATGTAAAGCATATTATAAATATTGTAAATTAGGTGAAATATAAATGCTCATGCTTAGTGTCACACTTCCATTACTATGTCAAATAACTACCTATACTTAGTTTAAATGTGTCACATCCTAGTTGCCAAAACTATTATAAATAGAGGTCATTTGTGTATTTTGTAGAGGTGTGCACATTGATGAGAAATCAAAAAATATTGGAGAAAAATTTCTTTCTTCATATTTATTATTTAATTTAATTTATTTTAAAATTATAATTTCTTGTTATTTGTCCTCTACAGGTTCTGTGGCCAAACTCTATTCCACAAGACTTCTTAATATATTTTTCCATT
The DNA here is from genome assembly GCA_031780015.1 of Citrullus colocynthis. NCBI lineage: Eukaryota > Viridiplantae > Streptophyta > Magnoliopsida > Cucurbitales > Cucurbitaceae > Citrullus > Citrullus colocynthis. The sequence goes on from QLSR01000364.1 coordinate 978,777, forward strand.
TAATTTTCTATTGTCGATTTACGATGTTCAATGTGTCTGGTGGTGATTGGGTTGTGACTTTTCATTTTGAGATAAGAAACACCCAATCAAATCTCCTTGAAAAAAAAGTTTTTGTTTAGTTTGTTTGGGTTAGTTTAATTCTAAATCTGATGCCACCCTAACCCTAACAACTATCATAATGCTAGATTTCATTCAATTTATTTAAGATACAATCGTATGATTAACAAATTAATCAACAGTATTTGAGTGAAATGGAGAATTAAGATTCAAAATTTTGTTTTTGGGAACAGGAAAGAAAAACCCTAGTTTAGAATGAATTTGATGTAAAGGTTATTTGTGTTAATGGGTTTCACCCACGAGTCCACTGCCGCGGTCTTGTGATGAGGGCCAAGCTAATGAATGGGCCGAGGCCTTTGGAAATCTGTAGGCTTACAAATCAAATAAGCAAACCAATTCAATTATAGCAAAAAACAAAATCCCCACAAACTCATTCAAGTAAAAACACAACTCCAAGGAAGAAGCAAAAGGAAAAAAATAAAATAAAAAATTGGTAAAATTTGATTTCATACATGTAAAAGACAACAGTAGATAGTGAAAATGAGTTTTTACATATAAAATAACATCAAATATTATAACAGTTAAATATGAAATTAAAACTATATGGAGATATGTGGGTGTCGACATGTCGGTCAAATTAGAAAGACGTAGATTGTCAAAGGTTGGCAATTGATTACCCATGTTACTCAGCATGGACTTCAACCCCCAAACATTTATTCTTGTCACCCACTTTCCCTTTTTCTACATTTATTAAGTTGGATGCCTCCAAAATTTGCACTTTATTTTTGACTATGACATTTATCCACTATTTTTGTCCTAATTTATATAAATACTTAATTAGTAATATGATTTGGTTGAATTTATTTTATATTTATAGAAATATTTAAAATATTAATGTCTATATACAAATGTCCAAGTTTCCTATTTTTATGGAAATATCAATAACATGTCATTGTAAAAAATACTTCGAAAAAATTTTATTTGTAATTTTTATATATATATTTTTTATTTCTATTTATTTTGTTAGGCCAGTTTCTTAAGCTAATCTACACATTGTATATACAACTATTATTAATGAATTATTTAGAGAAGTATTATTTTTTCCCAAATTATGTTTGTTACAAACAAATTAAATATAAAGAAATATTTTACGCTTTTTCAAATAAGTTAAAATATTTATTCTTTGTATTATGTTCACATTTATATATTTTGTTTTGTATATTTCTTTATGTTTTATAAATTTTTTGAAAATGTCGATTCACATCTTATACCAATGTCAAATCATAGAACATATAGGAATCTAGACTATGACTTCTTGCACTATTTAATTTATACGAAAATTAATGCAATGTAACCTTAAATTTGTTATCACTCCTCTATTAGCTCGATTTTTTATGTGTAAAAATAAAATAAAACGGTGAAAAGATTTTTATAATCTTAAAATTTGATGTTAAAAACCTAAATTCGTAATAGGTATTCTCAATCTAAATTAGGGTATTTTGAGAATAATTTTGAATAGCTAAAATCACTTTTTTGTCATATATAAAATTATTCAAAAATACTTTCCACTTTTTAATCATAGCATTAAAATTGATTTTAAATGAATGGTGCTGTTATTTTCTAATAAATTTGTTTAATGAAAAAAAAAGGATAACCTAGGTAGGTTTAATGAAAATGAGAATTTTATGTCATTATGATAAAATTAATTGGCAGTTAGAGAAATAGTCCATCTAAGAAATGTGAAGAGTAGTCCATCTAAAGAGTGTGAGAATCTCAACCGTCAAAAGTTATATCAAACTCTTTTTAGTTTTAGTGGATATATATTTTTAAGTTTAAGAATTAATTATGTAGATTTTAAATGTTAATTTAACAATCATAGTATATAAGAAGGAAGATATCATTGGTTTAGGTGCTTTTGTAATGATTTATTTGGTTGAAAAAGAGAAATATATGATGATGAGTAGGATATAATACTAATTGTGAAAAGCTTTAAATGATGATCCAAGAAATAACCACCGACAGACGACTCTCATCTCACACTGATTTCAAAATGATGGTTTTACATTTTTTAAAAATATTATTTTGCAAAATCCAACTGGATCAAGTTGGTCAAAAAGTTCATATTATTATACTCTCCAGAGTCCAAACACAAATATTATGAGTTACAGCTCCAAATTAAAACCGCCAACTTCATGGTTTATTCATACTGTGCAGTCTCATACATATATATCTACGCGTGAAATTAAATATGCCAAAGACTTTGTCTTGGTTTCCTCAACCGTAAAACGCAAATCCTAATTGGATAGTTGAAGAACCCCTTCTATTTAAACTCTATTTTCCACTTCAAAACAAACAATCCAGTTAATTAATATACTCTTCTTCTAAGCTTTGTGTTACAATTATGGGTATGCCTTGTGGGGTTGTAAATAATCAACAACTATGGCGTCTGCTTCTTGCTGTGCTTCTTATGACTGCCTTGTGCTGTTGCAATGCTCAGCAACAACCCCAAGTTCCTTGCTACTTCATTTTTGGTGACTCTTTAGTTGACAATGGCAACAACAATCGACTTTCTTCTTTGGCTCGAGCCGATTACCTCCCTTACGGTATCGACTTCCCTCGCGGCCCTACTGGAAGGTTCTCCAATGGCAAAACCACCGTTGACGTCATTGGTAAATATATAACATTTCACTTCACTTCACTTACTATATATGTTTATGATCACTGCCTCTGGACTGCACCCATTTTATTGGTTAAAGACATGGTTGCAACCCAATTACCAACTAAGTTTTGATTTTTTCTTTTAATTTTTATGGCTTATAGCGGAGTTGTTGGGATTTACTAGCTACATCCCTCCTTACTCCAACACCAGAGGCCGAGACGTACTTCGAGGTGTGAACTATGCATCGGCAGCAGCTGGAATCAGAGAGGAAACTGGTCAACAATTGGTAATTAATATCTTTATACATACTATATTATTGGAATCGTATTGTCTAATTTGACTTTAAAAAGTTCACTGAAAAAATTTTAGTATTAAAAAAATATTTAAGCGCATGTTACGTTGCACCTATCTTTATGTAACTTACCAATTACTTGATTACAATGTGGCAAGTAATTTTAGTATTAAAAAAATATTTAAGTGGTTGCACCTATCTTTATGTAACTTACCAATTACTTGATTACAATGTGGCAAGTAATTTTATTATTATTTTTTTTTTTAAAAAAACAAATAGTTATTTTTTTTAAGTGCTAACTAAGTTGCAAGCTAATCATTAACTTATTAATATGATATTGTTCTTTACTTATATTACCCATGTTGCAGGGAGCTAGGATTAGCTTCAGTGGGCAAGTAAGAAATCACCAAAACATAGTTACACAAATAGTAAACATTCTTGGTGATCAAAATGCAGCGGCTGATTACTTGAACAAGTGTATATATTCTATTGGATTGGGTAGCAATGATTACCTTAACAACTATTTCATGCCACAAATCTATTCGTCAAGTCGTCAATACACGCCTGATCAATACGCTCAAATTCTCATTCAACAATACACCCAACAGTTATCGGTGAGGGTTGAATTGCATTACTTCAAATGAATGCGAAACTTTGATCACATTCTTATATTATTCTTAAAAAAATGTTTGTAGATTTTGTACAACAATGGAGCAAGGAAGTTTGTGCTGTTTGGAGTGGGTCAAATTGGGTGCAGCCCAAATGCATTGGCAAATAGCCCAGATGGGAGAACTTGTAATCAAAGGTACAACTTTGCCAATCAAATGTTCAACAACAGGCTGAAAGGCCTTGTGGATCAACTCAATAGAGACCAACCTGATGCAAAATTCATTTACGTTGATTCTTATGGGATTTTCCAAGATATCATTAACAGCCCTTCATCTTTTGGTATTAATATTAAACTCTCTTTTTTCCAAATTAATCTGGTCCCCATTATTATTATGATTTCTGTAGAACATGAAGATCGAATATTGTTGGGTGGTGCAGGTTTTAGAGTAACAAATGCTGGGTGCTGTGGGATTGGGAGAAACAATGGCCAAATAACATGTTTGCCTTTTCAAACTCCATGTCCTAATAGAAGAGAGTATCTATTTTGGGATGCCTTCCATCCAACCGAGGCTGGAAACACAATTGTTGGAAGAAGAGCTTACAGTGCTCAACGTCCCTCCGACGCCTACCCGATCGACATTCGTCGCCTTATTCAACTCTAGTTTTAATCCTATGGATCCAACTTATAGGAATTTTATGTATAAGTTATTTTGGAAGAGTTCTAATTAAGTTTCCTTTAATTGCTTATGTTTTTGTGATATGTGCCATTCTTCTCAAGAACATGTGGCGTATGTACTCCTCAACTTATGGCTTGTGTTTGTATTAGAGACTTATCTAGATCTTTCATGATATGTCCCAAGGAAAATCAATCAATGAGAATGAAAATGTGTTAGTAATGATCAGTTGAGCTGGATCTTATCCAAAGATATGTGTTGTTACTTTTATACACACACACACACACACACACACACACATATATATATTACATGGTTGGAGACCATCAACAATCAATCTTCTATTTAGTAAATTTTTATCTTTCCAAAAAAAAAAAAAAAAAAAAAAAAAAAAAAAAAAAAAAAAAAAAAAAAAA
>QLSR01000364.1:983644-1032479 GCA_031780015.1 Citrullus colocynthis
AAAAAAAAAAAAAAAAAAAAAAGAAAAAAAGAAAAAAACAGAAAAAAAGTACAAGTTTTTCTTAACAGACAGTAAAAGAATGAAAAGAAAATAGGATGCTTGGTTAAACATCAATTAAAAAATAATTGATACATTAAATAGGATGCTATGGTGTTGGTTGGCTTGGCTCCACTCCAACCAATTTGCTCTCCTATACTTTTACCCTTTTAAAAATAAAATTTTACCTAATTCTCAAATATTCAATCAAGATTAATAACTCCAAAACATTATTTATAAAAGAAAATTTGTCAAAGAATGTCAGAATAAATAATTAATAAAGAATTATGAAGAAAAGATGTTTGGTTTTGGTTATGCTGAATTTTTAAAGACTTGATAATTTCTTTTTTTATTCCTTATCGTTAAAACTTTTTAGTATTTGATATTAAATTTCGCTTATATGTGGTTGACTAGACTTTTTTTGTTTTTTTTTAGTTATTTTCCAGCGGGAATAACTCAAATATATTAATTTAATATTTTTTTAACTAGCTGATGTGGTAATAACGTATTAATTCTTATTTTTAATTAAAAATATTAAAATTGAAAATTTAAAAAAAAAAATCATTTTCCTTTTATTCTCTATTCTTGTACATATATAAGTATATTCTGGTAATTTTAAACTTTCAAACAAATGAAATTTAAAATGCAAGTACTGTGTTAGTGGGGAAGTTACAAATATTTAGGAGAGAAAAAATTCAGCTACACTAATAAAAATAAAAATTGTCACTTAGTAATTTGTTTTTTTTTAAAATAATTTATATAAAAGGTAAAAAGAAAAGGAATAATCATTGCTCTATTTATTATTATTATTGTTATTATTTCTTTTTTAAAAAAAGACATCTCACGTAGGTTGTCTGTAACATCCTGCCAATAAAAATATATAAAGATGTACAAAGAACTAGAGAAAAGGTTAGTAAACCCATAAAAAATATACCAGCTTAACCAGCCATTTTTCTTCGTAAGAGTTGTTTAAAAGGTCAAGTTTCTTCTTTAAATATCAAAGTTCCATGTAACAACACTGCCAATATCCTGTTCTTATCTCACTACCACTCACTGTACGAACCTTACAATCATTATTTCTCTCTTTTTTTTTCTCTCTTGGCAACTCAATATGAAGCTACTAAACTAAGTATTTAAGAAGTTTCCATCTTTTTATCATCCCCATCTCTATAATTAATCGGCCATTCTACCATAATCAGAAACAAAAGACGTGTAATCCAAAAAGGAATCAGAGAAAGTTGAGACTGTGAAACAGTAACAAGACAGAAGTATGAGAAAATATGTTAGTGGTTTGTATCAAGAGACATAAATTTAAGACAGATAGGTTATTAATATTTTTGGAAGCATACCATACAACGACATTACACATTATATTTATATATTAGAATAAGTCTTTAATAAAGTCTAGAAGCTAAGACTTTTGTTAAGGCATATAGGTAGAGATATAATCTTCTTCAACTTCCTTTTGAGTACCTTTCAATCGGCAAATGGCCAGCACTCCTTATAATATAATCCAATCCACCAATCAGAGTGCTTCAAACCATTTTATTATTAACTGCAACGAAATGTTTGGTTGATATTTTGTTAGATAAAGAGAGAATGTCTTCATTTTAACTGTAAAAACAAACAAACAAAAACCTTAAACTAACTGAAGAGCCATGTTGTCTTGGCGTGGATATTGATGATTATGTTGTAAGCCGTTCACTTGGAAGAAGTCTCTTGGATCGTACGGATGAGATTGCATCAGCTCAAATTCTCCTCCCATCATGTTCACATTTCTTTCACTCTCAGCTATCTGCAACCATTTCTCTATAAATTTCAAGTTTCAATGCTCACAACAACACAGACAGATTGAAGAAATTAATTAATGAAAGAGACCTTTGCTCGAAGCAGCTGATTGTTGTTGTGCAAATCAATTTCCTGTAAAAGAACAATTTTTTATACAGAATCGCTTCATTATATTAATATTTTATTTGATTTAGAAGAAAATCAATGAAACCCTGATTGGGAAAATTAAAAATTCAAACAACCCATTTGGAAAGTTGTTTCATTTTCACCAAACAATTACTTGGGTTTAGCTAATGAGCCGATCGTAGTGGTTAAAAAGGAAAAGTTGTTTTTTGACACATTTGTTCTTGGTGTCCCATTTTTCTCCATATTCACATTAACATCATATTCTTAACTGCCACACAAGAATTTTCACTCACAAAGTTTCTTTCTTTTGCTTGAAAATTGATCATCAAGTTTAGTAGAAAATTAGGTTTCATTATTGTAGACTTCAATAGATGATTATCAGTTTCCTCGCCATGAAATTAATTGGCCATTGTAAATAACAGAATTTCAAAACTCTTTATCTTTCACTTTCCTTGTATTCACTTTCCCTCTACAAATTCAAATACCCAAATGCAGCAAGAAATTAAACCTCCAGAATGCATTATAATTAGTAGATACTTTCTCAAAAGCATTAGTATGGTCAAATTGGGATATGGAATTTTACCCTTTTTCGCATATACTCAATTTCAGCAAAGAGGAGTTCATTCTGAAAGAGAGAGAGAGAGCAAGAAACGAAATTTTATTAACTGATCTTTTTCTCAAAGATATATATCCTTCAAGAACAAGGATGAAAACCAACCTTTTTGGACCTAATTCTGCTAATTCCTTTCTCAAGTTTGCTCTCCAGGCTTCTCAGATCTTTTACACTCAAAGAACTCAAAGACTCGCCCAACATGTTCCTGGAAAAACAACGTTCTTCAGAAGATGAAATTTTGAAAATTTTGAAAATTTTGAATTAATGGAAATGTCATCCTTCAAAATACCTGTTTGAGTTCTGTAAGTTACCAATCTGAACTCGGAGTTTGGCAGCTTCTTGTTGGTAAAACTGGTTTGTGATTCAATAGTGAGTTTTGTATTCATAGGGTTGAATTGCCAAGGTAAAAAGTTAGACCCACTTTCAGGCTGGATCTCAATTTTCAATCACAAATATTACTAAATTAACACTGAATTGAAAAGCTTAAGCTAATAGGGTACACACCGGGATAAATATAGTTGGGGTAGGATAAGAAAATTTGTTGTCATTTAGTAGGAACTTTAGCTAATATAATCAGAATTCATTATCAATTTCAGGAAAGCATATATGGCAAATATGTCACCGGAAAACTTATATTTAATCATTCACAATCAAATCAATTTAATGTTCACTGTTCCATACCATCAAAATTGATTTTGAATGACGAAAAAAGTAATAGCTTGTAGAGTTGGCTAGCGTGTAGGTCTCATAGCTTGTAAAGTTATCTTGAGGGCGAGAGTTCGAGCCTCTCTTACCTCACCAAACGAATGACAGAAAAAGTGATTTTAACCAAACAAGCTTGAAACTACCATTTTAAAATGTTCATGCAAAATATAAACACAAGTACATGTTTTTTTTTTTTCTTTTTTTAATTCGAAAATCTTGTAGAATCTATAGAAAATTTGTTCTAACTCAAAAATTTTGACCACCAAGAAGTTTGTGAACTTGTAGAACTCCAATCAAATTTCAGCATGTTTCATATGCATTTTTTTTTTTAGTTTTTTTAGTGAACTTGTAGAATTCCAATCTAATTAAGGGAGTGTTTGAAATACATTTTCAAGTGTTTGAAATACATTTTAAGGGACCCTAATATTTTCTCTATAATTATTTGTATGTACTTTAAATTGTTATTAAAAATATAAAAATCACTTTTTAGAATGCAGTACTGTATTAGTGTATTTTAGTTAGTTTAAACTAACTTTTACATTATAAAAATCTATACAAAACAAATTATGATGTTTCCTGTGCTGGTCATTTTAATAAATTAATGTTGATTTAAAAAAATGTCATCAATTTTATTGTAGAACAATCCCTGAGCGTAGTGTGGGTGTGTGGATAAGAAACAATTTAATAGAAATGTATGGAACTTGTCAAAAGAAAATATTGGAATAGAGTCCCAATTACCATATGCTCCCTCAGAAGATTGATACAAACTTATATAAATGAAACTTCTAAATATGTTCAATTTTTTTTTTTAAAAAAAAATATCAGCCAGCATTCAAGCCTACCATCTTTCCGATCACCACCAAGCTATACTCACATTAGCAAGTTATTTTATTTTATTTTATTTTTATTTTTTATTATTATTTTTTTTGACAAATATGTTCAATTCTTTAATACACCTTTACACATAGTTACAACTCAGTGAACTCAAAAAAGTTCAAAGTTTGTTTATAATTATGAAGCTTAACAATTTCATTGTTTTGTTCTCCATATTTAGTTACTCTATTGTAGACCTGAACTACATCATTTACCTTCTTTTAGGTCAAAATTGAAATCTCTTATGCTTGAACTTAAGTGTGAGTATATGTAATATTATATAGTGAACCTATTATCACTTTCTACTCATTAAATTTTTCATCTAATTTTCCTTTGGACTCAATTATTTGATGTATTAAGTTAACTTCCATGTCCAACACTCAGATGAACAGTCATTCCTCTCTAAATTTGGTGAAATTAAAATGTACCTGAGTGTTAGCTTCAGAAGTAGATCCAGTGTTGGTGGAATCTGAGGATGCTTTCTTGTACCTATCAATTGTTGCCTTCACACTGCAATTAATTAACCAAGGTATAATCCAAATTAACACCATATGATCACTTTGATTAAGACTCCTTAATCATGCAACGTTGATTACAGTAAAATTATGACGGTCTTCCACACAAGGAAAAAACAATATAACAAATACAAACAAAACAATTAAAGCATTAAACACATGTTTTTTGATTCTAAAAAAGGGACATCTTTCTAGACTGTCACATTAACCCAACTCTCTCAGTTAACTGAATCCTTCACGAAAACCCCACAAAAAGCAAAATGAATGATAGAAATCACTTCAAAGGGTCAATTGCCTCTCAATAGATATGACAGAATGTAAAGTTTAAGCTAAAAAGAAAAAAGTTCCCACATTTAAATATCATTTATTTGAAGCACATATCCATGATTTCCTTTACCGATGCAACTGATACCTTAATTTCGTCGAGCTGGTGATTGGCTGTCTGAGACATGCTGGCAGAATCATGCATTATGATTGGCTTAATCAAATCAAGGGTCAAGAATTTACCAAGTGTCATTAGATGCAATTGTTCAGTGGACAATCAACTTAATCACATCCTCTTATCCACCTCGATACAATAACATTAAAACCTTAGAAAAAGAAATTGACGGTAAAAGCCTTGTGTCTCAAACTCTGTGTACATCGTAGCCGTCCGTTTCAATCAGTGGCTGCCCTAGCTGTCCTATTAAGATAAATGCTCAAGCTCTCCCATTGGCTTGGCTCTACCAGTTTCCGTACCCTAATCTCTCTCTCGCTCACTAGAAATACTTTTTTTTTTTTTTTTTTTTACAAAGATTCAAACTTTTTGGTAAATTGAAGAAACCCCATTTAGTTTCTTCTTACATCGAATCATCCTTCTCCGGTTTGGACTTTGAAAGAGAGGAGAAAAGGAGAGATTCTGGGGTATGGGTATGAGAGAGAGAAAGAGAGAGAGAGAGAGAGAAAGAGAGAGAGAGAGAGAGAGAGATTTTGGGGAATGGGTTATAAGAGAGATTTGTAAGGGTTTTGAAAAGAAATTGAAGGGAGGACTTGAAATTGAATTGAATCTGAAGTGGGAAAATAAAATGAAACCCATTTTAGAAATTGTGACAGAAACCCTTTTGCTTGTCAGAGAGGCTAAAAACTGAAAAATCTTGAGTGACGTGACCAAAGATTCTTGAAGCCCTAGACCAAATATCAGAACCAAAAACCCTAACACCAGACACCCCGTTTCCCAAACAATGGAGACAAACATAAAACTTGTGTAAAGTTCTGACTTGCTATTGGCTCCGTTTGTTTGTGGTAGAAAAGCTACCACTTTTTTTTTTTCTTTTTCCTTTTTTTATTTAAATTATTTCCCTTAAAAATTTGTCTTAGGGTTTTAATATTTCTAAAACATGTTTAATCTGAGGTTTACCCATTAATAATCCAGACAAAGCTTGTTTTGATTAATTTATATTAGGAAAAAACAAAGATGAGCTAATGAGATTTTTTATTTCAGGGTTTGAATGGAAACCAATTAGGCAGTTGAATCTTGACTTGGAGGTGATTGGTTGGAAAAGGGTGTTTTAGCATGTTTCAAGGAAACCTACAAGTTTTTCTTTCTTCTTTTCTTTTACCCTTTTCTTTGGTTTGAAAACCCTAATAAGCTTATTCTATATGGTCTTTTGACAAAGTTTTGAAACTGTACTTTCTCTTTCTTAATATCCGACCGACGTTTCTATTAAGGAAATGTCAAGGAGATGAAGAGGATTGGACTAATGAGATGACATATAGACAGAGAGAGAAAGAAAGAAAACAATGGAAGTAAAAAGGAAAGAAACAGGAACTTTAAACAATGGAGGAAGGTAAGGTAAAGAGGTGATCTCAGAGACCACCATAAGTTTACCAAAACCCTTACTCCTTTCAACCTTCTAATAACCATTCCATAATATGCCCTATCTTTCCATCTGTTACACCAGATCTATGTATCCACCAAACCAAGAACCAGAAAACTCATACAATTATAGCAAAAAAATCAGAAAAAAAATATCCCCACAAACTCATACAAGTAAAAACACAACTCAAGGAAGAAGCAAAAGGAAAAAAAAAATGGTAAATTTTGATTTCATACAACTCAAATCTTCCAAACAAATTGACTACATTCTCAATACAACCCAGATTCCCAAAATCTTTCCCCTTTCTAAAATCTCTACTTAAAAAACTTCCAAAACCCAAATCAGTTACAGCTTTGGGGAGAAAGAAACATTTAATTTGTACAAAACAATTAAAAAAGAGTAGATAGTGAAAATGAAAGAGATGTAATAATAGTGTTTTTGTTTTACCTGTTGTTAGCATACTCATAGAGGCGGCCACGGCTTGAGAAAACGATGAGAGCAACTTCAGCATCACATAGAACAGAAAGTTCATACGCTTTTTTGAGCAACCCATTTCTTCTCTTACAGAAAGTGACTTGACGATTTGTTGTATTTTCGATCCTCTTAATCTCAATCTTTCCTCTTCCCATCTTCCTCTGAGGTGAGTCTGACATCTTCTCTTCTTGATTCTGGAACCCCTTTATTTGCAACTTACCTAAATCAAATTCCAAACAGATCAGTCATCAATCAAACCCCAAATCTTCATTTTTTCCATTTTCCTGACTACTGGTGATCCCATAAGAAAAGAGAAGAGATGTTGTGAGATGCAAATTTTGGGGTAAAAAACAATGCCCTTTCATTCTCATTTTTATGGATTTACAGGTGAAATGAGCAGCACAATCACAAGGTGAGAATCTAAGATTTTCTTTTGGCTTACGAGACAGAGAGATTTGGGTGACAGTGAAGATGTTGTTCAAGTATATTGAGTTTTTTTGTTTTAGTATTTTGATCACTAACCTGATGAGGAAAAGAGCTGGTTGAAGAAGGAACTTTTAAAACAGAACAAAAAGAAGGGCTGTTTGCTGTCTTTATGAAATCTCCCTACACACAGCTTGTATTCAGAAAGATTAGGAGAGGAAGAAGAGGGAAATGGAAGTAAGGTAGCAAAAGAGATGTGTGTATTTATAAAGTAAAGAAAATGACCCCTTATCAGCTATAGAGAGAGATTTATTTACCAAAGCATTCTACTTGTAAACTTAATCCACTTCAACTTTTTAATTAGCTGTAAATTTTTATTATTGGTGTTGATGGGGGGGGGGGGGGGGGGGGTTTCCTTTTTTCTGGTTTTCTTTTTCAATGATTTTTTTTTTTTTTTTTTTTAAGGGTAAAGTAATTAAAGTGGTGTATAGTGTGTAATTTGGTGATGAAACAAAAGAGAAGGTTAAAGATGTAACAATCCCATTATATTCAAATACCTTTCCTTTTCCCCTAATCATTCTTGTGAGTGGTGACTGATAAGGCTTGGACATTACAATGGCATCTCAATTCTTTAGAGCTCTTTGTTGAGAGAGAGAGAGAGAGAGAGAGAAGAAAGGAAAAGGACTTGTGAAGTGATTATTAATGGGTTGACAGGGATGTTGGAATAAGTTGCATTATTGAGCTTGAGGTTAAAAATCTTTACACAAATTAGAGAATAAAAAGAACCATAACAAAATCAAGGATAATGACATATAGCTGTTATAAGGAAAAACATTCTTTATGATATCTTCCCATGATCTGCCAAACTTAATACTCTCTCTAAACCTCATTTTGAGATCATAAATCACTCTAAATATAGTTTTAAGCAGAGTGATTAGTGTTTATTGTTGAAGTTGTTGAGTTTTGTGGTTTGGTAAAGGTAAAAAAAAAAAAAAAAAAAAAGTGTGAGATATGATATGACAAAGAAACCCAAAGGCTTTCCATATATCTATTTTAACTTAGGAAAGGCAATAATAGAAGGGATCCTCAGCCCCATCCCAGACATAAAAAAAATTCCATTTTGTTGAATGAAGAGGGCCATACAACATTTTTTGTAAGCTCCAATTTCTCCATATTTAAACATTGTGCATTTTCATTTCGTATGGTCTGATTAATGATGATTCGATATGTCAAACTTACTTTTTTCGAAGAGCCAATATTGTAAAATGACAAGTCATTTGATTTGATGGAGTCTTTGGTTAGGGGTTTCAACTTTCAATATCGTTAGAGATTGCCAAGATTGTTCTAAAAGAAAGGAAAATATATATATATATATATATATATATATATATATATATATGTATCCAAAAGAGTAGAAGGGGAAAAATGGATTCATGGAAGCAATTAAATAAAAAGGTTTGGACCCTCCAAATAATAATGCCCAATTGGCCAATCTGACACGAAAAGTTTTCATGTGTCATGTGGCCAATTTTTGGCTCAATATTCATATATACATTAGTGTTTCTGCAAAACTTGGCAACCCCCTTCTTTCATTTATCTATGTTTTTGAATATAATTGAAGCATAATTGTAGTTTAGGTTTGACTACTCTTCATTTTTACCAATTTCACTATACTCTCATCATCCACAATAATACAATATGGTATCGTGGTTAGCATAATTTGCGAACGTTTAGAACTAGTATAATACGTGGGTTTCCTTATCACCTTCATCATATCCGATAGCATCTCATAAATGTAGATTTTAACTTATCCGATAGCATCTCATAAATGTAGATTTTAAAAGTTAAAATGCATTCGCGTAGGCTATTAAAAAATGATGTTGCCCAAGATTGAACTAGAGACCTTTAGTATGTAAGACTAAAGGTGATAACCACTATACCACAACAAGATAAATATAAGTTATTGTTATATAATTTATAAATATGTTTTTGTTACATAATGCATATTTTAATTTAGAAAACGAATTGATTTTTTCTTTTTTTTACTACGCACGTAGGGAGAATCAAACCTTAAACCTCGAGGTTGATTCTACAAATCAATTTCAGTAGAGTTATGTTAATGTTGATAAATGAATTGAATTTATAACGTGACATACTATATTTCTAAACGTTTTTTTTTCTTATTTTTCTTAATATAATTATGCTTTCTAAAATTTAAAATTGAAAATCTAGATACATCGAAAACATAAAAATGTTGTTTTCAGAATTTGTACTGTTTGGATCACATAATCTTAAAATAATTTTAAAAAACAAAATCCAAATGATCAGCTAGACACATTTGTTGAACGTAATGAACCTAAAAGCATAAAATATAATACATATGGTCAAGGAACAAGGACTTAAATATTAATTTCGAGTTTTGTGCTTGGAAACAATATCTACACTAGACTCTCTTTTATCAATAGGCACATTGACGATTTCTCAAAGGTTGAAATGGAGATGCAAGAAATTCCTTCTTCAACAAAGGATTTGGCCATATAGACGAGGACTCAGTATCACTTTTCTTTTCCTCTATCCTTTATGGCACATTTGGGTATAATGAAATGATCATATCTTCAAACACATCTACAAAATATTATCTACGACAATATTCATTCTTTCGACAATATGCCAACCACAAATCTAATAAGTACTAACACGCATATGCCAATAGAGCTATGTGTTTTGGTAAAAAAAAAAAAAAAAACATCTCTTGTTGTATATATACATGCTCATAAAATTACATCATATCTTTTTTTTTTTGGTAATTAAATCCAGAAGCCACCTACAAATACATGATTGACTCTACTTGAACTATATGCAGAAAAATAATTAACCTATCACTACACCAAAAAGGGACTTGCTTTCGTGTGTGTATATATATATATATCTATTCTTCTTTACATATATCAACACTATAGAATTTGTCTATCTACGCAAGATCATAATAAATCGTAACTGATAAAGTGGGAGATAACAAAAGGTTAAACCACGAATTTCATCTCTAAAGTTTTATGTTTGTATCTATTTAGTCCCTACAGTAAGGTATCTAATAAATTACTGAACTTTTAATTTTATGTTTGATAAATTCTAAACTTTCACTTTTGTATCTAATAGGTCTTTTATATATTTTTTACTTTTTTAAAAATAAATGATAATTAATCAATTAGATAGAGATTTTGAATTTTACATGTTTAATAGAATCCTAAAATTTTAGTTTTATGTTCAGTACATATGTGAATCTAAAAAAACACATTAACTAGGTCAATGACCAATAAGTTGAAAAATTTTAAATTTTAGGTCACATTTGGTTTTTAAAAATTAAGCTTATAAACACTATTCACATATAAGTTTATTCGTTTTGTTATTCACTTTTCATTAATATTTTAGCAAAAATTTGAAAACTAAAAGAAGGGGTTTTAAAAAACTTATATTAAGAATGCAAGTGTCTCTTCAAGAAATGTGGACCATAATATGAAATTTAAGAGAGAATAAGCATGAACTTCAAAATAGAAAACTAAAAACATAACTGTTATTAAATGAGCCAAAATGAGCCTAGCTCAATGGTAAGTGACATGACTTTCTTCCCCTAAACATTGAAGATTGGGTCCTCCATCTATAGTTGTTGTACTAAAAAAAAAATTGTTATCACACAGAGTCTTAGGAATCTATCGGGCACAAAATGATAAGTTTAAGGTTTCATTAGACAATTTTTAAAATTTAGGAACATAAAATTAAAAAGTTTAGAATTAATACATTTAACCGAAATTGAGAGAGTATATAAACTTATAATTGGACGGGAAAGAAATTTCAAAAGGACAAGAATATGATCTCCATATGCACCCAAAGGAGGATTTTGTGAGGAGATGGAAGGCTGAGTGACCATTATTTAATTTGATAAAGGGAGAGAAAGTAATGCAAAGAATTCCATTTTCATGAAAATGAAGGATCAGCTCACACAAATTTCTTGTTTCCAAGTCCATAGAGGAAAAGATAAGGAGACAACAACTTCTGTCTCTCCAACATCCAATCTATTCATTTGTTTAAGTGAAAGATCAAACACCTAAATTGTATCTGACACTGAATCCTAAGACTTCCACTTATCATTTCTTTAAACGAAAGTGTTTTTAAGTGTTTAAGTGTCGATTTTGATTTTGCACCAAACATCTTTTATATTCATTAAATATGCACATGAGGATCTTTTTATTTACATTTTTTGTTTTCAGAAGGTAAAGGTTACAACACTTATTCAAATTGCAACAGTAAAAGGCTACAACTGGATGAAATTGAAAGAAGTTTGGCATTGATGCTTTTATACTTCATCCTATATTTCAGTCTTGATTATGTTGAAACATTTGGCAAGTAGTGTAAAGTACAAATGAAAGAAAAAAAAATAATAATAAATAATTAATAATAAAATTCTCTTGAAATGGGACCACAGAAAGCAGTGCACTTAATTTCTCAAAAGAGGATTGAGTGTAAAGGGCTTCAATGCAATGAGACCTAAACCCCATAAATGCCATATGCCATACCTATGTATTCCAACCTTCCCTCTTAAAATTTTTTCTAATCTCTGCATCAAACATCTTAAGTTCTTCAGCTAACTCAACTTAGCTACTTTCTCTTATGTTTATTTGGACAAATCAATAAATAACATCATGCTCAATTCAAAGTCGTAAGGGGTCCTACGTACTCTACACTTATGACACATCTCCATTTGAAGTGTTTTTCTTGCATATTCTTAACTAAAACTAGTGTTTGTGTTATAGATGTAGGTGGGTCCACTTTTGTCACTAAAATCGTCGTATAGTGTTCAACATGTAGTGGCATAGGCGTTGTAATGAGTCCAGATTTGACTCTATCTATATTCGTAGTCCATCAACATGCCACTACTAGACACAAGATAGATCTCCAACAAAAAAAAGGAAGGCTTTTTTAATAAACTGAGCTGCCTCAAAATCCAAGCTTTGTGAATTATATAGTATGAAACCAACATCTCACTACACCAGTTACCAACAATGGCAATTGACATTCAACTTATCAACTTGGGTTTCTTTTCTTCCTCATTTTACTTGCAACGTCAATGGAAACTCCATTAATAGAAATTGAGTGGGAGAAGGGATAGAGAAGTGTAAACAAAGCATTAATTTAGAGAGAGTAAGAGAGTAAAGGAAAATTGAAGTAACTTGTTGCAGAGATGCAATGGCCTGAGTTTGCTAAAGCTCTTCAGTAGCAGTATCGGGCAGAAGGCAACTCTGCTTTACTGACATACTTTTTTCTGCAAAGCTTTTCCTTTCCACCATGCTCAGCTCTATACCTGAATAAGTTTCAGAACTCCTTTGCAAAAGGAACATAAAATTGCAGTGTTTTTATACTTTAACGAGAATACGTTTCAAAGAAAGCATGTGGTGAACCCCTCATAATGGTGGCCTTGCAAGCCACAAAACCACTGCACACCTTCTTGCTAAAGGCTTCAAAGGAAATTAGCCAATGATACATTGTGTTTGAAGTTGAGTAAAGGAAGAAAGGGTACATGAATGAACCATAACAATATTCGTATCAGAGATCCTAAAGATAGTATATTAACAAGAGGTGCACTTTCCTTTTTGATGGCACGAACATAGGAACTCACAACCCACAGCAGAATGTTGGGCTGTCTGTCGAATCCTAAACTTGTGGCATAACATTGTGAATTTTGAACCATAGAATATTGAACCAAAATCTGACTAATGATATACTGCTGGCAGAAGAATGTGATGATAGATTGAAACTTACTTCGACGGAACTATCTCTCTTCAACATTGCCTCAATATTCTGGAAGCATTTCAATGGCCTGTTCCGAGAAGGTAAACACAGTATTGGACCAAAATCTGACTGATCATATACTGCTGGCAGAAGAATGTGATGATAGATTGAAACTGCTTCGACGGGAACGATCTATCTTCAACACTGACTCAATATTCTGGATGCATTTCAATGGCCTGACCTGTATGTATGTTGAAGCCAAAAGTGAATTTCCTTCAAAATTCATATACAATCCAATGAAAAAATTATAAGAACAACTTTCAATTGTGCAAGTAGGATGGTATATCTTATAAAACTTTAATCAGAAAATCAACAATAATATTTTTTCCACGTGAACACAAGTATATAACTTATCTTCCTTAAGGATGTCTGTATCATCTTCAAAAAGATTATGCACTAAAACAATCCTAGGGATAGGGAGATACACTATCTGCCTTGTCAAGAAATGGAGTACAGCCTTCAATCATCTGGATTATAGCAAATAGCTAATATCAGTATTCAAACTGTCAAATAGAAAGCTTTAATTAGTAAATTGACTATGCATCAAACGATTTATATGCTCAAGCATATTGTCCCCCTTAAAAACCTTGAAGATAAAGAGTTTTCTTTTTCTTTTTTCTCAAAACCGTATTGGTTTCAGAAATTTGATGAAAAATTCATATTCTTAAGTTCAACAAAGAATGCTATGTGTAACAACACTTGTGGGAATTAGAAACAAAAAACAACAATCCTAAGAATAAATGAGTTATGGTACAAAAAAAAGCTTACAAAGACTGTCGCATTTCTTGGACAAAGAACCTGTCATACCAAGATCATCAAAAAGGAGGCGGATTTTGATTTTCATCATATTGTGTTCTTAGCTAAAATTAAAAATAATATATATATATATATATATATATATATATATATATATATATATATATAAACTTACTGGAAAAATTATATATAACAATCCCCAAGATCCCCAAATTTATTAGAAGGAATATAGATTCGCAAGACCTAATTAAGTATTTCTGAAGATCACCGAACTTTGACAAAAAGATATACGATAAATTGTAAAATTTGTAACTAGCGCTCGAGTACGGCTGATATTGCAGTATGACATGACATGCTTTCATATTTCTCGATCGTGGTGTTGACTAGGTCGACTAAATCAACACAAAGATTTATATAGGTAAAGGGTGCGTGGCCGGCGGCAATGGCGTTTGGTCTGGTGGCGGCAGCAATGGAGTTGGATTCGAAGGTGTTTGGGATCATAGAAAACCATAACCATCCATAATTAAGGGATTTTTAGGGAAATACTGAATTTAGTATGAAATTTATAATATTAGTATTTTTATTTTATTTAGTCATGTAGGGACAAAATGACTACATATTTAGTAACCAACTAATGAAAATTCTACTACACAACTTGCAATAGACAACGTCTTGAGCCGAAATGAGGCTCCTCACCAACCGAGGCTTCGGAGGGTAGATCGGAGCTGGCAATGGGCAGACGTCATGGTGGTGGCCGGGAGCGGGCGAGTGATCCGTGGGTGAGTTGGAGGGACGTGGTGAGAGGGCGCATTTGTCACTGGGCGTGGTGGTGGCTCGGCGGCTGAGCCGGAGGGTGAAGCAGCAAGTGGGTCCGTGGAGCTACTTGTGTTGTGTCGGCGTAGGAGCATGGTGGTGATATGAAAATGTGGTTGTAGTTATTATCCAATATTAACAAGCCGTGCATTTTCTTTTTCGGTGACATGAAGATAGGAATTCACAAACAACAGCAAACGTTGAGCTGTCTATCGAATCCTAAGCTCGTGGCATAACATTGTAAATTTTGAACGCGAGGAAACTTTGACCAATTGTAGTAAATAAGAGACTTTGATGGAGGTTGCTTTGCTTGCCCAGTTGCAATCAAGAAGGCATCTTGTCTTTGACAAAGAGAACGGTTGTTTTTCACAACGTTGAATATTGGTCTGAAAAGTGCGACGATTATTTTCCTTTTTCACATTGTGTGTTCATTTTGTTTGATGAGATTTGAGTAGTTTTCTCTTTACTTTGGTGTTTTGAAGGTATAATTGAAAAAAAGTATAAAATGATATTACCAGAAGTCTAGGAATTGCCTCTTTATTATGGTGCTATTATGTTCACAATGTTGACCAAACAGTGGCCTCAAAAGAATAATAATAATAGAATTATAATCGTGGGATTAAATGGTTTGAATTTCTGAAGGCCATGTGATGAACAAGCAAACTAGAAAATCTGATTTCCCATGTGGATTTGATACTGTTGATTGCCCAGGAAATGGAGATTTTAAGGAATGGATGTTCTTGAGATGGGGTTTTTCTTACCAGAAAGTCTAATTCAATCTCATAGAATAAACAAGCAACCAGAAAGTCTATTCAATCTCATAGAATTGGGGTTTTTCTAATTTGCCAAAATGAGCTATTGGCAACCAAGTCTCCAACTTCAAATTCAATACCCAAAGATCTCTGTTTGGAAGCTTTACAACCAACCCAAAAAAAATTTGCTTCTTATGTCAGCAAGTTGGGGTTTTTAACCAACAGGATCAAATTTTGAAACTGAAACATACAATTTGGTGCTACTTTCCAGCCACATATAATAAGCATACCTGTTTGTCAAACTTTTCCAATTTGATGGATCACATTGGCAAAAGTTGGTAGCTACTAGCGGCGGAAAAAATCAACCACAAACAGTCAATAAAATGGAATTCCTATTTTTGTCACTCTCTTCACATCCACACGTTTCCAGAAAATAATACTTAAAAAGAAGAAAGTGGTCTTTCTTTTTATCTACAAATGTTGGGGCATACACAAATGGGTCCAACAGAAAAGAACGTCCTAGAAAAACTGAAAAAAATGACTCCAATTCGACAAAACAAATGTTGAAATATAGTTAAGATATTTCATTCAACCAACCACGATCTTGCATTTCAAAGTAACAATGAAGATTCGGGTCTCACAATCCTGAATTTGTCACAGATTCAAAGATGGTATTTAGAAAACAATGGTGTAGGTGTTTCTCATCCCAGGAAATCACGAATTCTAAAATCAATGTCATGACAATTGTAGAATTAGAGCTGTCAGAAAGTTACTTCGGCGAAACAAGTTTTATCACACACTGAGAAGGTGAACACAGTATTGGACCAAAATCTGATTAATCATATACTGCTGGCAGAAGAATGTGACGAAAGATTGAAACTGCTTCGACGGGAACGATCTCTCTTCAACATTGCCTCAATATTCTGGAAGCATTTCAATGGCCTGACCTGTATGTATGTTGAAGCCAAAAGTGAATTTCCTTCAAAATTCATATTCAATCCGATAATAAAAAATGAAAAAAATAAAAGAACAACTGTCAATTGTGCAAGTAGGATAGAATATCTAATAAAACTTTAATAAGAATATCAACAATAATATAGAGCCTGTTTTAAAGAGCCCTCCCGAGAAAGCGCTTAGGCTCAAGGTGCAGGTCTGGCGCCTTGCCTTGAATCGGCCAAGCTTGCAAAATAAGGCACGCGACTTTTGTGAAGCCCCATAAGCCCTAGGTCTTTAGGCTTTTTCATTATTTTTTTAACAATAGTAATAATTATGATTTTTTTCTTCTTTAATAATTACAGAAACCAAATATACTAAGCCTAAATGCAAAATTTCTTGTGTTTAGGAGTCTTTTTTTTTTCATATTTCCACTTCAACTATACTTTCTCTTTTTAGTATAGTACTTTTATATATAGTGCGCCTTTTGAACATTGTGCTTAAGCCCCAGAAAACTACTACGCTTTACTGCGCCTTGAACTTTAAAAATCACTGAAGCCGCATCAACACAAGTATATGGTTTATCTTCCTGATGGATGTCTGCATCATCTTCAAAAAGATTATGCACTAAAACAATTCATAGACAACAAAAAGCAGAGGCCATCAGCTACCTTCCAGCGCCTCTTATGACCGAATCTGTTGTAAATGAATTCCAGCTGGGTTATTATCTGCCTAAAAGTTGGTCTACTATTTGGCTTCTCATTCCAACATTCTTCAATTAGCCTGCAAATAAATTATTTTCACTAAGACAAAATAAATACAAGAGTTGTTGGGTAATTGATTTAGCTCTTATGGCAACTTGCAAGTGAGAAGAATCGTGGAATAAATTGAGTTCATGATAGCTAAGAAAACAAGCTACATGATCTGACAATATGTATATTATCACTTTCTAAAACGTCACTTTCAAAATTTAACCCCAAGAAAATGGAAGTTAAAATCCTGAATAATACAGACCGATGTAACTTCTAAGAGTACAAAATAAATAGTTATCTTCCTTTTTTAACAAATAAGACTTTCAATAATGAAGATTCAAAAGAGACTAGAAAACATAACTGATAAGAAAGAACCACATTTACAGATACACTAAAACCCAAGAGCTTTTCAACCCTAACTTTTAAATTTTAAAACAAAATTAAGAAACAAACTAGAAATTTACCCTTGCTTATAATAAATTAAAATCAATTAGTTTGGGTAATAGAACTCACTCTTTTAGTCCATTTGCATAACGTTTAAGTGATGCTCTAAATGGGGGACGTTCTCCTGCTGCATATAATTTAGGAACTTCACTATCTGCCTTGTCAGGAAATGGAGGACAGCCTTCAATCATCTAGATCATAGCAAATCGCTAATATCAGTATTCAAACTATCGAACAGAAAGCTTTAATTAAGAAATTGTCTATGCATGAAACGATTTATATGCTCAAGAAAAAAAATGAAATATAGCATGGACGATACCTTTTGCTATAATGCGTACAAAAAATGTTAAGACGAGAGAACTATAGAAATTAAAGCAATATGGGTACAATCGATAGAATTTTCCCTTCAAATCTTTCATGGTCATTATGTTTCATAAAAGGATTGAAAAAACTGTCAAAAACGCAATTTGGTCATTGCATAAGAACACAATGGTGCCACGAAACCTTCATGAGGTCAGTGTGGAATACTATGCAGTTTATAAACAAGAAAGCCTTCACTCATTTCAACGGCTTTCTAAATCATTCAATGCCGCATCAACAAAGAGCCACCATCCTCTATTTTAATGAAAGTGGGCTTGCAAACAGGAGCAATCACTACATGAAGAATCTTGGAAAATTATTTGCTTGATACTATATAAAATACAAATTAAAGACAGGAACGTATACCTCTTGTAAAATCAAAGCAAAAGAAAACACATCCACCTTTGTGTCATATTCTTCATTTTTGAAAACCTCCGGAGCTTCATATCTTCCTATAAATGGAGGGAAAAAATATGCCTGAGTTTGAAGCAATTGATATCAAGTGTCATTTGACTTAACAACGATTAAGGGTTGATGCGGCAGTGCAGCATAGGACGAGTTATTGCATCAATGAACCATATATTCTATTCTGAAAGAGTACTAAAATGACTGTTTTCTTCGGTATGAACCATTACAAAAATTTGTAGATCAGATTTCAAGACAGAAGAGACTCACGTGAAGTCTCTGAATGAGTCGAAAGTGTATCTTCTTTAACTTTCACTAACTTGCTAACTCCAAAATTTGCTACTTTCAGGTGGCCAGAATCATCCCTCAGAATATTTCTGAAATCTTGATCAAAGCAATATTAAAAACTGTCATCGGTTTCAAAAATTTGGTGAAAAGTTTCATATTCCTAAGTGCAACAAAGAATGCTGTGTGTAATCAGCACATGTGAGAATTAGAAACCAAAAACAAAAATCATGAGAATAAATGAGTTATGGTACAGAAAAGCTTACGAAGGCTCAAGATTACGATGAATAATTGGTGTTGGCTTGTTCTCATGCAAATAATTCATCCCCCTGTTTTTTTTTTTTTTTTTTTTTTTTTTTTTTCCCAAGACAAGTGGAAAAGTGAATTTAAAGCAAAGAAGACTAAGACAGGGAACACAGGTTCTCAAATAAAACTGCAAGAAAGTTAAACATGGGAATTGTGGAATGTGTTAATAGTGAACCATTAACCAATTACTATTAATATCAACGACAACTTCATAGATTATCTATAACATCTTTCTTTTCTGGAAACTAATTTACAGCTTGGTTCATATGACTTATTAAGTAGAAAATTTCCTCAACAGCTCACCTAATTCTATTAAGATCAAGTGCTCTGATTGTTTTATTTCTGAGGCTGCTTCATGTCACTTCAAAATTTTACAGAAGCCTTAAGAAGCATAGATACGGATACGAGACACGGATACTATATGATATAGACACACCTACACGTCATTTTTTAAAAATTTATGATATAGACACAACAAAGGCACGTTTCTTAAAATATATATTTTAAAAGATATATATCATTTTTATACCAGAAAAAAATTGAAAGTAAATGAGTCGATGCATTTATATGCTTAAAAGAAATTAGTTTGATGTATTTCACAACCAATTTATTATTATTGTCATATATGTGTCTTTTCAGTCTACTCAACAAGTGTTTTATGCATGTCTAACACATGTGTTGCACTAACAAGGCTCTGATACGTGTCTAACAAGTGTCCGAGTGTCCAAGTGTCTAACATTGTCCGACACGGGCACACTAACCAAACTAAAGTGTCAGTGCTTACTAGATGAAGTCTAATTAATACTAAAACCCATCATACTGCGATATGGCATCCAACTATATTATTACATTCCTAATAAAAGTAACTGAATTCTAGATAATAATGATGTATTAGCACCTCAATTAAGTTTTAAAAGAATTAAGAGGATGGATCAACTTGTTAAATTGAGAGATAAACCTTGCAATATCAAGGGCAAGTCTCACAACCGTCATTGTTTTTATTTCTCTTTTTCTACTCAATAATGCTCCTAGATCTCCCTGAATCAGAAACAGCACAAAACAGAATACAATCAAGGTTCCAATTGAAATATAACCAAGTTTTAAACTGAAGTATGTCTCTCTCTTTTGCCACATTGAGTGATTGGAAAAACCTTTGGTAAATATTCTGTAACGATCATCATCGGCCAACTTTGAGTAACAGCACCAAGAAACTGGACAACATTGGGGTGTCGTATTTTCTGAAGCAATGCAAGCTCATCTCTGAAAGCCCTCCTGAATAAAAACAAGAGGCCTTGAGGGACATAAGAACTATTAAAAGATGTAAAGACTAAATAGTAGATCGAAGGACCCACACTTTATCCTCATCAGTGAATAGATCTTCTCCAAGCTCTTTCACAGCAACCTCAGTTCCACGCCAAGATGCTTTGCGGAATGTTCCCTAGAAGTGTTTCCAATATAAAATATCCTTAAACGACTAAAAATTTGAGGCAGAAGATGGAAATAATAGGAAACCAACAGTCTAAGATACTCAAAGTTTCAAGCTACTCCAACGAATCAATTACAAAAAAACTATTAACGCAAATCAAACACATAAACTCACACTTCACAACGACTTGAAATGCTGTCATTTCAGAACAAACAAACATGGACTCCATACAATCTGAGAAACACTAACACACAAGAACTCATCTTTGAGAACCACTTGTCAATTTGATGATATATATGAATTGAGAATTTGCATCGGCTATTAGCATGGTAGTAGATTAGTAGAAATCCAGATAACAACTCGAGCAGTTAATTTGACAAGCGGAAAGACAAAATATAAAGTCCAAAAATAAGAGAGAAAAGAAACAAATTTTCATCATTATTTTATTTTCTTTCCTTTTCATTAAAGACAAACAGATGTAATTTTTACCTTGGTAATGTTCATACTGTTAGTAAAATCAAGTTCCTTAGGATCAATTTCATAATCTGGAACTTCACGGGCATTCTTGACGAGCATGGGGGCCACCTGTATTAAACAATACCTTTCCCATGAATCAGAATTCACCAGAATATTCATGCAAACTTGCAGAGTTAGAAATTGGGATCATACCGGAGGCTTTGCACCATGCTTCTCCAGAAGTTTGATCACATCGTGGTTTTTGTAATGTACAGCATCCCTAAGAGGCTGTTAAGAAAACACTAGACAATTTAATTGTACGCATGTTGCACAAATATTCTCATATTTTCACATTGCATTGTATCAGAAGAGGAAGAATGCAACAAAATTATGAAACAGAGCTCATCTTATATCATCTTCCCTTATCCCCCAACATTCCAGCAACGGATTATAGACGACAATCCATTATGAACGTCGATCCACATGATCGAACAATGGGCCGAACTTGGGATTGTAATGGGAAAGGGGTAGAGTGAAACTACTTTTTCTATCAGTAATTTTTTTTTTTTTTTACCTATATGGCTAAATTTAGAGTAGGAGAGAGAGAGAATATGTTATTTTCTTTTTTTTTTTTTTTACCTATATGGCTAAATTTAGAGTAGGAGAGAGAGAGAATATGTTATTTTCTTTTTTTTTTTTTTTACCTATATGGCTAAATTTAGAGTAGGAGAGAGAGAGAATATGTTATTTTCTTTTTTTTTTTTTTTACCTATATGGCTAAATTTAGAGTAGGAGAGAGAGAGAATATGTTATTTTCTTTTTTTTTTTTTTTACATATATGGCTAAATTTAGAGTAGGAGAGAGAGAGAAGAGGAAATTTTCGAAGATATTAGTAATGGAAAATGAGGAGAGAGCAATGTGATCATTACCGTGCTCCCCCAGCGATCTTTGGAGTCAACTTCAGCGCCACGTTCGAGCAACAAAGCGACAACGTCGGCGAATCCCTGGCAAGCAGCAATATGCAGAGCCGTCCGGTTGTCGATATCATGGAAATTGACATCGACTCCCGAATCCAACAGTTCATTAATCCCTTCCAAATCACCTTCATTGGCCAAGTACATCAACCTCACCTTCGAATCTATCCCCTCCTCAGTTTGGTCCTGCTTGACTAGCTCCTCCAAATCTTCGAGATGCCCATCCGGCGCCAGGGACGACTGTTTCCCCAACTTAAACCTCACTGGACTCTTCATTCCCTCAAATATCAGAATCAGAAACAAAAGAATGAAATAACAAGTATCTCTCGGTATCGGAGGAATGTAGATTGGTTTTGAAAGGGAAGAAGGAGGTTAAACCCTGCTATATCGAAAGTATCTAAAACCCCAGTTGGTTTGTTGGATCTGAAAAAAGCTTCACCGTAAAATTTGCTAGCCGATCCAGAAGGCAATTTGCATATGTTTCCTGTAGAGAGAGAGAGAAACAACAATCAATGAGAAAAGGCAAGAAGATTTTAGGAATAGTGGATTGGGAAGGTGGGCCTGGGATGATGATGAGGACGAGGACGACGAGTTGTTCGCGCGTGGATAGAAAGAATGTCGCCGTGGAACAGTGCTCGTTCTTTTAAATGTCGATTGGTGTAAAATTTCGGCAATTGACTTAAAAAACACCATTGAAGCTGATGCTTCCAACTCATCCACTCGATTTTAGCAATACAATAAAGTCCACTTGTATAATTTATTTTTTTTAAAAAAAATCCTTTTCTACTTGTTTGACTCAAAAATTGTCAACGCAGTCATTTTCACATATAACTACTGAACTAACAAGATACTTATTACTAAGTGTAAGTGTCAAACAAATGTGAAATGAAAAAGCAATTCAACCATTACTCGCAAAGTTAACACAACAACTCTTATTAATAAATAAGCACTTATCGAAAAAGGTTAGAATTAAAAAAATCAAACAAATTGGAAACAGATAGAAAAATAAATCTCTTTGTGAATCTAAACACTGAATGGTCAAATTCTAGTGTTAAAAGTTTTAACTTCCTCTGATGCTTTTTTTTTTTTTTTTACTCTCTGAATAAAAAAGAAAAAGGAGATGCAATTCTCCTCTCTAGAAGAGAAAAATAGGAAATATAGAAATTTGAGCGGTAATTGGTGGAAGGAAATACAAATTTGATTAAGTTTCATATTACAATGATACTGAAAAAAGTAGAGATTTACATCCATGACTGTTTTTGTGGGCTTCTGATGCTGTAAAGGGTATCTCAGCATTTGCAATCTTTTCACCAAATGGAAGAGCATGCAGTAATGTCTGTAATCTTCCTTCAGCAATGAAGCTTGGTTTTTCCTCCCTAAATTCCATGCCATACATGAAATTCTTTGGTTTCATATAATAAACACAAACTTGTTTTCTAAATAATAAAAGAGGTTCAAACAATCTAATCACGCGAAGCTTGGTAAGCTTCCAAACAAGGCCTTCGGTTGACATTTATTTTTTTCCCAGTTAAGAAGTCTAGAGGAGTACAGACATGGTTGAGAAAAAACACGCTAAACAGTGTAACAGAACATAGTCTAGATCTTCAAGGGGCATGGGCAAAAACAGAAGTTAACTTGAAGGAAGATCGTGTTCTGCAATTTTCTCCCAGGACTTTAGAGTTTGATCCTCAGTGTCTGTTTTGTACAGTGCAAGTCGAGTGATTGGGAACTTCAGGCCATTCACGGCTTCATCAAGCTTGTCTGCTATATCTTTTGCTTGCTTCTTTTTTTCATCTGATATGTTGGCATACAGTAGGCTCATATGCGGCATGTAAGCTGATACAGAAATGACATTCATGTTATTAGTTGAGATTCGAGAAGCATCCCCACTATCTTGTACCCAAACAAGCATACTTCTTTGTTCTATTCTACTCCAGCAGAACATTTCAGAGAACCTGAACTATTTTTAAACTCAAACCTCCCCAATTTGAAGAAAGTTACAATACAGCAGCCTATCTCATACAAGGGATCTGTTAATTTCTAAGTAAAGAAGTTACAAAACAAAGAAGGGCAAAAGATGCTATAGTTGAGCAACTGAATAGACAGCACACTTGCATTTACCCTCATACAACTAATCCATTTATATTATCATTTGATGGTAAAGAAGAAATTTAGTTCAATTTCTTAGCCTGCTCATGTATATCATTTTGCAGATGCTTGCCATCAGTATCACTATCACCATCAAGATGGATAATACCAACAACTTTACCGAATCTCCTTTCTCAAGGCCTAGATTTGACCCATTAATTTACCGAATCTTAAGAGTTTTCTAACACCAAATATGTAAAATTCGAATGTTCATCCTGTAATCTTAGTCTATAATTACATAAGCTGACCCAGAGAAACTCTCCGCCTGGTCGAAGCACACATCAACTTGATTTTAAAGGGAGAAAGCAGAACCAATTCATCATTCTGAACGTGATTCATGATTGAATTTAGCAATCAAGAAACTATACTGATATTTCTAGTCAAAATTTATATCCTTAAGAAGATACTATAATGAATGTGAACATAACATTTTTTTGGGAAAAAAAAAATTTTAGGCAAGAGAATAAGGACTTACGGGTAGAGTTTTTGTAACCAAAATGTGCACAGCAATGTGAACTAGTCTCCACCACCTGAAAAGAAAAAAGGGGGAGTGAGAGAAGAATCAAACAGACAAAACAAAAGGAGGAAAAACAAAGAACCCTAAAAGATCAAAAGAAGAGCAGAAGGATCAGACGAGGGAATCACCTCAGTGGTAGGATGAATAAGGAGAAAAACACACTGGTAGAAGAAGGTTCCGGTAGATACATGATCGACGGTGGCTTGATAAGCCTTGAGCCCCTGGCACGCGAAGCGGAATTTGTTGAGGGCATCGTCAGGGGTGAGACGGATTGCCCCAACAACGGTGATATGTGGCTCGAATTGGGGACCGCCGAACTCGGATATGAGGCTGTTCATGAGGTTCTTGATTCTGGCCGTCACATCTTCCGGAGGAAGAGCCCACACAGAATACACGTTCTTTTCCTCTTCAGAGGGTTGGATAGGGGAGGATTCTGGGTTCGCCATTGAAGCGGAGAAGAGAAGAAGATTGAAATTGGTTTTGATGAAAATTGTATTGAGCGGAGAGATGCAGTTACAGTCGTTACAGGGAAATTGAGAAAGGGAGGAAGGTAATCTGCCGACATGTCGTTTCGGAAGGATAAATGTTGAGTTGGTCGTAGAATATAGGGTCATGTGGGCTGAGAACTTGATCCTATCCCACCGCCAATGCATACGGATATGGGAATCAATGTTTATTATAAGAATATGCGCATTTTTTTATTTCTGATTTCGGAGTTCGGAGTCTTTCTCTTGTTATTTATTTATTATTTTTAGTTTAAATTTAATGTGCCAAAAGTTAGTTTGAAATTAGTTGATTTGTGTAATTTCTTCACTAATTAAAACAAGAAATAAAGAAAAAAGAAATTGTTCTAGGTCCTAAAGTTTATAAATTTTAGTTCATAACATAATTGAGTTAGCTTGATAGATATCAAGCTAATACACAATTTAGTGACGAAATATTAATACACAGTTAAGTATGATATTAAAAATATGATATTTTACCAAGATCCAAAAAATAGCAAAATAACTGTTAAAAGTAAGGCTTGTCCATTTCGACATGTAAACAGAACAATCTGCCACATGGCCACACGAGGCTCATTTATCAGTTCTTACAACATTCATTTAGACACGTTATCATTGCGGGTACTATCATCTATCCCTCCTATTTTTCAATTAAAATTTTATTATATCCTAAACTCGTAAATTTAAAGGATGCCAAAGTTTCGGCACCGTTATTCCACCAAACTCAAGAAAACAACATTGTCTTGTCTTTGCCCATATCTAAGGGAACGGTGCCCTTAACGTCATATCCGTAGGGACAATGTCGACGGCAAAACCCTTGCCCTCGTGCTGTCTCCAATAATCAGCCTGCGGGTTAATCCACTCCGGTTCCTCTATCTCCACTCTCGACCCTTTAATTGCATCTGTGGAAATATTATAGTAGTCGTCCCTCTTCTGCAGCAGCTCCTCCTTCACCATTCCCACCCCCGTCGCTTGCGGCGACATCATCAGCGCTGGCGCTCCCAACGGCAGCTTGTCCCCTGTTGGCAGCTTACAAATAAGCTAATTGGGATATCCAACGTTTTACTTAAACTAAGGATATAATCTAGTACCTCTATCCACCTGCCACGTGCACCAGAATTTGCCGTACGTTTTGGCTAGATTTTCCAATTCTGGTTTGGCTACCATCTCTGGGATTCGTGGATGAACCATGAGCCCTGATTTTACCTGCGCCGTCCATTTCAGTTCAATTATAAGGGAAGAAAATTGTATACACAACTCTGATAACTAAACATTGTTAAAGAGGGGAAAGGAAAACCTCGTATGCGTGGGAATGCCAAAGCTTTTGTTCATCAGGGGACAGAGTCTCGAAGATTTGATCCGACACAATATACTCAACACCTGAAAATGTTTTTTTTTTTTTTTTTAAAAAAAAAGAAAAAAAAAGATAAAAAAAATAAAACAGAGGACCCATGTGAAAAAGAAAATAAAATTATCCAAAAGAATAATAATAATAATTTATATTGTCTGGGTCGAGGGGAGGAATCAAACCTAAACTTAAGTTCAATGACGACTGAGGTGGGCACATTTTGGGCTTGAATTTTCAAATGAAAAGCTGGGTCTAAATTAGTTAAGTTACAAAAATTTAAGAGTTGAATTGAATTATAAGATTTATATGATATTGATGTAATAAATTTAGAGTTTTGATTGATATATCTTTAAGGTATATAAATTGATGTTTGGCGTAAAATTAAAAGAGGAGAATGGAAGGTAGGGTACCAATGAGATGGGCATGGGAGGCGTCGGAATCGTAAACGGCGCACTGGAGTAAGTCTTGGTTAAGTCTAGACACGTAATGATGGGTTTCGATCTGTCGAGAGAGATCGTGGGCGTAAAGGGCAAAGGTGCAAGCGTGGTGGCTGATCTGCTTCACAGGTTTGAGTGACTGCAACATGCTAGCGCCTTTGTCTAACATCTGTTGCGCCACTCCAATTTTCTGCCCCGGTGGCTGTGGCTCTACCCCACTCTCTCTCAAACCACCCGCTGGCTCGTCGCTCGACGCCATTTTGATTTTCTTCCTTCTCTTACTCTGTCTCTCGTAGTCGTTATGTTGTGCCTTTGAAGAATGGATTGTAAATATGTAATGTTGTGTATGCACGCCAGCAGGGAGAAAAGTGGGAGGAAAATGAACCACGTTTCCATCCACGTGGGTCACATCGGTCATGTTTTGATAGCCAAGTGTACTGCAATGGAGATTTCAATTTCATGCACTAAATGTCAAGTTACTTGATAACAATTTCTCCTACTGCTCTACTTGTTACTCACGTATAATTAGTTATGTCGATGGCAAAATAACATTTCTTTTATATATTGTAAGTTCAAATGTTGATGGTGGTTATGCCGTGAAAAATTTGCTATCTTAAAAATAAAATTCAGACACAACTTCGATGTTAAATTGTGAATAATTTATTACTCTTCAAAGTTTACACAACTATCCAAATTCAAGTGTAGATGTGTAAAAAAGAAAAATGGAATTGTTGAAAATTATGTTGAAGAACGAAAAATCTGTTTAAAAAAAAAAACCATTTTAAAATTAATTTTTTTAAAACTGTTTCTTGGAATTAATTATAAATAATCCATTTTTGGATTTAATTAAAACAAATTTAATTATTTATTTCTATTTAAATCGATTAGTTTAATGTACTACAGAATACTTTTTATTTTTGTAAATAAATAAGCCTGCAGAATTTCTTTGAAATTATTAGAATCGTTAGATTGAATTGTTAATCTAACAAGGAAGAGAAATTTTTAATTCATTCGATGATATCTTTTTAGACCCACTGAAAAAGTTTCTTGAATGAAGATTTGAAGGGTGCAAAAGAACAATTTCTTCATTTTCGGTTCATTCTTTATTTTTTCAAATTTATTAGTTGGTTCTTCTAAATATGATATTTTTATTTTCATTTATTGTAAAAGGGGCAAAGCATAAGAAAAACAACAAAAGTGATATTAATATAATATTGATTAAGAAACATAATTCTCCTCTCATTATTTTGAACTCTTAATTTTCAATTGATTAATTGAAAAGTAATGATATTGTGTAGATATGAAAAAATAACAAAAAAAAAATGTAAGAATTTAAAAACAAAATTGATTTTGTCAAAGAGTTTAAATAAAAGAAAAAAAAAAAAATATATATATATATATATATATATATATATATATATATATATATATTACCACTTAAATGAAAAGAAAAAAACAACCACGAAGACTGTAAATTATAAAAAAAAATAATAATAAAAAAAAAATGTTAGATTGTGGCACCACTAGAATGCGCACTTACGTGGTCTGTAGATTTATTTTGGGTAAATGATACTCTTATTTCCAAAGTCATGTAAATTGGAAGTTAGTTGTTAATGGTCATATATTTTGGTTGTTTTAAATTTTATCTTAGTTTTGAAAATTTAAAAATATTGGCAATTTGAACTAACACAATATAAAGGATACCAATTAATAAATTATCATTTAAAATTTTCGATTTCTACTCTGCAATGGGTGGAGTAACAAAAGTTACAGAACTCTAAAATCACTTAATCCTCTA
This sequence comes from Citrullus colocynthis, assembly GCA_031780015.1. Taxonomy (NCBI): domain Eukaryota; kingdom Viridiplantae; phylum Streptophyta; class Magnoliopsida; order Cucurbitales; family Cucurbitaceae; genus Citrullus; species Citrullus colocynthis. Next base: position 1,012,311 of record QLSR01000364.1, read on the forward strand.
TTTAGCAAAAGTAATTAAGTAGTAAAATAATATTTTTTTAAAGTGCGAATATGAATTTTTGGAAAAGGATGCGTTGAATTATAATCCTATTAAGAACCATATAGCAGCTAATAAATTAAAGGTATGTGATGATCCATGCTTCTTCAAAGTTTTCAACCTACATAACCTAATAAGTAACAAAAAAATATTTAAAAATAATAATAATAACCTGCCAATTTAGGATTGAATACTTGCTTAATATAAAGATGGTCGTAGTCTGGATGGACTAAGTATTGTATTTTTCTTATTTAATAGCAAACATTACAATCTTCTTTCTCATGGCGTCCTACTGTCATCATCAGTAGAATTGGAGATGGGCGTGGGTTTATGGTTTCTGTACTTGTATTTCTTGGCAACAAATACGTAGATAAAGAAGTTGATCAAGCTCAAGACTGAAAGCAACAAATAGAAGAGGTTCAAGCTGTTCCGATTAATGTTGTTTCCTATCAACCAACCTCCATTTCTCGTAATTCCTTTTGTAGCACTGTTCACAATCTTCACAATTATGGTGCTCAAGAAGTATCCCAAAGCCATCGAACTCCAAAGGAAGCAACTAGATACAGATTTTAAGGCTTTCGGGGCCTCGGAGTAGAAGAATTCGAGAAGCCCTACATATGTAAACAGATCTGCGATTCCGAATATGAAGAATTGAAAAGATAGCCAGAACGTGCTGATTGGCAATGGCTGCAAAACAGGAGTCGCGTCCAACATGTTGTGATCTCTTGCAACTCCTTTGCGCTTCACTTCCACTAGTGCCGCGACGGCCATGGAGATGCTGGACAGTACCAATCCAACACCTACTCGTTGCAAGTGGGTGATTCCTGTGGGGATGCCTGTGAGCTTTCTTGCAAATGGGACAAAAATATTTTCGTAGATTGGGACTATGAGGATGATGAAGGAGACTGGGATGATGGGGAGTGAAGCCGGAGGGATGTTGAAAGAGTTGGTAAGTTTCGTGTCCATGGTGAGGCCTTGTTGGATGGAAAAGGTTTGGAGCTGGGCCAAGCAAAGGGTCATTATGATTGTGCAACAGAAAATCGGTACCATGCTGAGAATTATTTTTGCGTTCTCTACTTGGGTGACTCTGCATAGTTTCCATGCGCTTGAAGCTTCAGGGTTTTCAACTTGCCTAGAAGGTGTTTGTTGAATTGCGGCCTTGTCTAAAAACCTGTATACATATTTTAGTGCTATTATTGGACTGCTAAAGCAAAAAATTAAATAAATAAGGTTTCATGTTACGAAACCTATAAATGTTTCTATGAGGCAAAAAGTCTTCTTCCACAGCAGCCTCTTTGTCTCTTTGAATCTCATAAAGATCTGCAGAGTCTTCAGGAAGAATAAGGTTTCTATTACGGATGGCTGCAACGTATACCTAAAAAGAACAATCATTTGGACATAAGTAATGATACATTTGCCTCAGAAAACTCCTTATTTTGCTTGTTAGTGTGTACATACTTGTAGAATTTGGAGGATTGTACTAGACCCAGAAACAATATGCATTCGGTACAGTGGCAATCCGGCAGAAAAGATGACTACACTAAAGAAGATGGCTATAGAAGATACCCCTAAACCCCAGTCCCAACCTTTGTAGTCTTGGATCCAAACAATTAAGGTTAAACTAGCAGCACCTCCAAGGCAAACTCCTAGCAAGAGTTTGTTGAAGAAGCTGGACATTTGCATCGCCTCCTTGGGGTCTTTTTCATCAAATTGATCAGCACCATGTGATGGTAATGCAGCCTTAATTCCTGCAGTACCGATAGCCAATATGTAGAGAGCAACATAGAGTAGGGCAGCACTTCTTCCTCCAACTATCTCACAGTGGGATTGTTTATCAAACATATTGCAAGGCGGTGGCTTGAGCTTTGGGTAGTGAGCTTGTATCATGAGCAATATTAGCGCCTATATTATTAGTTATAGTTTAGAATATAATTGGATGGTAATAGGTAGAGGCGGCAAAGTAAAGCCAGTGAAGTTAGACGAACCAAAAACTCAAGGCAGCCAGAAATTATAATAGTTTTGATCCTGCCCAAGTATGTGTCTGCGAGAATAGCCATCAAAATAGAGAGAATGTAACCAGTACCCATGTAGTTCGTCAACTGATTGGCTGCATCGGCTAATTCAAAGTGCATCACAGAATTGAAATACGTAATCAAGTTTACTGCAAGCGCAAAATTCGCCATATTCTCGAAACCAAATGCAACTGCAACAGAAACCTAAAAGGTAAACAAGAGTACTACTAGATGTGCAGTTAATGTTTACTTTGTCATCTTTCTTTTTCTTTCCTATAACTCATGTCATATTATATATGTTAGAATCTGCTTTTCGTGCACTACATTTGAAAAACTTGATGAGCAAACATTTGTATACCCAATATGAGCAAAGAAGATTTAGTTCCTCCATGTTTGTGTTTGTAAGCCAATCTTCCCTTCCAGTCCACTTTTCCTTCAACTACCTCAAGCTTCTCCTGCACATAGAAAGATTAACTAATTAAAAGCTAAACCTTTGAACTAACCAAAAGTAAGAGAAATTAAGGATTCACTCGTCTCATAACATTTCCATTTCCTTTTTTCTATTTTATGTTTCTCATTTTTTAAGAAACAGGGTTATCAAATAACTATTTTCGTTTTTTGTTTCTAAATAGGTATTTACCGATCATTTTAAGTTTGAATTTAAAATTTTGGGTTGTGTATATTTTTTTTATTATTTTAATTTAAAATTTAGAATTTTTTTTTTTTATATGTATAGTGATCTATTATTTTAATTGTTAGTACACTACTTACTATCAGCAGAATTTTGCAATATATAAATTTTGTTCATTAAGACATGCATTTGACCTCACTTTAATATTGTAAAACCACAAAATTTACAGAAACAATATAATAAAGTTGGGTCTAACCTTGACATTATTGAATGCAAATGACTAGTAACAAAAACAATATACATTTCAATGCATGTTAATATAATTAAATTATATTTAAACTATGAAACAATAATGGAAAAACTAAAATAGGTAGTAAGGACAAGATATACAAGAAAGGAGAAATAGTTTATCAAACAAGTTTTTATTTCAATTTCTTTTTCTTTATTTTTAAGAAACAAGAAACAAAAATAGTTACTAAATATATTCATATTTCGAACTTTTAAGAAATAATAAACAAAAAAAAAAAAAAAAAAAAAAACAAAAAAAATTAAAAATTCGAAATTTTAAAAAATAAAAAAAAAAAAAAAAAAAAAAAAAAAAAGAAAGAAAGAAAACCAGTCATCAAACAGAGCCTACAAGACCCAAAATGGTAGAGAACTCAAATGAACTTGAAAAATAGGGAAGAAACACACCATATGTAGGAACTGGGTGAGGGAGATGTTCCAATGTGGTGGGAAAAAGTATAGTTGAGAATAATTATTGGAAAGGTAAGATTGAGGTTAATGTGTATATATAAGGGTTTGTTAATGCATGGAAAAGAAAAGAGTGTCACATCTGATAGTTGAGTTGATGACAACATACGTAGATATGCATAAAACCAAATCGATGATTACAATTGGATCCACCATCAAGTTGTTGCAGCTTGTAGGTATAAAACAAAGTACAAATGCAAAATTACGAGCAGAATGAATCTCTTAATGGTCCAAAAATTTCTTATTATGAGCTTTTTGGTTTTGACTAAGTCTAAGGAGAGCCCAAGTTGTTTATAGGATTTTATAACTATTTAGCCGGACGAAAGCTCCATATGAGACTCACAATCCGATGCTATGAACAATTATGTCATCAGAAATGGAATATGTAATTGTCGGTGTTAGGAAAGGAGAACAGAACCCAATAATCATGATCTCAGATGCTTTGCCTAAATGATTTGGAGTGCTTAATTATTAATTAAACATATGCTTTAGCTTTCAAGCAGGCCACCCAGTTTGTCTTCATTATGCTTACAACATCGATTGTATGTTTCATTTTCAATTCAAAAGTAGTTTAGTTGTCATTTTTTTTATATGAAAACGAAAAAGGTCATTTTCAAAAAACTATTCATGTGCGTGAATATATAAAAATAAATAAAAATTTATGAAATTATAGATAAATGGATTGTTTATTAGAGATGTTCGTAGATTGGATTAGGTTGAGTTGACACATTTTTTAGATCCAAACCAATTGTCCTAGTTGTAAATTTTTTCAACATAAATAACTCTTATCTAAATAATAAATCCAACCCAACCAAACCATTATTTAGGTCATTTGTTTAATTTTTTTTTCTAAAAATAAGTAAAATGTTAATATCTAAAATTTAGAATTTTTTAAAAAATAGAAAAATCGTTAAAAATAATTACAAATATCACAAAATTTCACTTTCTATCTATGATAGACCGCGATAGATCTAGACATGTATCCATGTCTATCTAGTAAAATTTTGCTATATTTGTAAATAGTTTGATATTTTATTCTATTTATAATAATTTTTCAAAATGTTATTTAATTATTTTCATATATTGATTTCAGATTAACAACATAATTTCAATTTATATTATGATTTTTTTTTTCCAATGTGTTAAAAAAGTTTATTTAAAAAAAATTATTTTTAGGAGTTGTTGGAGAATAAATTATCCAAAAAATCATGAAATATAATTTAATACAATTAAAACAAACATATGTATATATAATTGTATCATAAAAAGACATGTTTCTTATGTTTGGAGTTGTCCAGATTATTTTAGATAAACTCATTTTCAACCGAATAGATAAAATTTTTATATATTTGAATCCAACCCAATTGAAAGTGTATAAATTGGATTGGATTGGATTGAATTGATTGAATTTTTTGAATCATCCAAGTTTATGCAATCGTTACAAATTTAGTTCAACAAGATAAGACTGTTTAATTTATTTTTGTAAAACCGTACTTAAAATGAAAAGGTGTAATTATTATTTTCTAAGTTTTATTTTCTTTTGAATATATTTATATTAAAACTATATTGAATTGTCATTGTGGTCCTATATTTGAGAACCTTAAAATACATTCTACTTGTTACGGTTAACTTTTGCAAGATAAATAAATAAAGAAATAACTTCTTATCTATAAATCTTGAAAAGATATTCACATACTCTAATTTTGTAGAATATCTAAATTTTTACGGTTGTTTTTAAATATAGTAAAATGAGTTAAATTATTTATAAATATAAAAAAAAAAAATCCTATACTTCTATCACTTAAGTGATAGACGATCTATCCTTGAGAAACAGTGAAATTTTTCTATATTTGTAAATAGCTTAATATTTTTTTATTTATAATAATTTTTTTTTCTTTTTTATCCTTAAACTTTAAAAAGTTAAAATATATCTTTCAATTTCAATCTTGTATCTAATAATAGGTTTTTAAATTTGTAATTTTGTGTATAATAAATTTATGACCTATTCAATATTTTTTAAACCTCATAAATGTTTATACAGAAATCGAAATTTTAAGATCTTAGATAAAAATCATTTTTTATGTGTAGTATTAAAATTGATTTTTGTTTAAAAATAATATGGCAAGGTGCTACGATTTTGAGTTCAGCGAATAATTACAGCAGGTTGATAAGATAAGAAAGAAGATTAAGAGGAAAAAATGAAGGTGTTTATCCTTTAATGAGAAGAAGACACATTTTGAGTCTAATTGAGACCTGAAATACAATAATGCCGCACGCAATGTATATACTTCAAAATTTTAATAAGGTCTCCTAAAAAATGTCCACTCCATATTTACTCCATAATTATAGAGAGTTTTTTTAGGAGAAATAAGAGGTGTCAAAAAGAAATGTTCGAGAATGGTTAACATCAAAAATAAATAGTAAATGTCGTATAAAGTGTGAATCTCACAAAATAAAGAATAAGAATGAGATTGATCACCATTCTAGAGAATCTAAAATCAGAATGAGTTTCTCAAATTTGAGGCATGTATCACGTTTTATTCTCATCTCTGATTTTGGAAAAATAATAAATTGGGTCCCACAATTTTTAGTCTCATTAATGGATTCTATTGCTAGGTGGTAATTGCTAGGTGGTGATGGTGATCTTAGTTATTGAATTTCAAAGTCTTACAATAATAACCCTTGAGATTTCAAGATTAATTTATTTTAGTCTCTAGCATTAGTTACCCAATCTTCTTTCCTCGAAAAGGATTATAAGATTTTAGTTTTAAAACCTCATGTGTGCCAAAGTATAGTGCATATCGCATATACTCATTTGAAAAGTGGGCCTAGAATGACAATATTTTTGTAAATAAAAAATATAGTAAAATTATTTAAATTAACAATTGAGTTTTGTTTTTCTCCTTAAACTTCCAAAATAAATTTTAGATATTATTGTTATCAGACATATTGAGATTAACAGGTAATAATTTGTTAGGACTTTTTTTTTTTCCCCTTCCATGGTGGTTAAGGAGTTGGGGTATATGAAGATCTTAGAGGTTGCTGCTGCCCCTCAAGTTCTAACAGTAAATCTATGCTTGACCAGAAATTGAAAAGGGTGGTTCTAATCTATTTGTAATTATCATTTTGCAGCAAAGCCTTCGTCGTCTAACAAGAACGAAAACTACGATGAATACAAGAACATGGCTATAATCAAATGATTGTGACAATCAACATAAGAGAAAAAAAATGGCTACAAGCTAAACTAATAAGATGTACAATGTAGGACAAGAAGAAAATAAGAACACGTGAATTCTGTGCAAAAAATGATCCACTTCTGTTTATAGTTTGTAAAGGGAAACCCGACCAAGGACTGATCAGTAGTTCAGCAACGAGTACTTGATGCGCAATACTATTCTTCCCTTGTCGACACCAAGCTTTGCCCCCGTAACCAACCAATGACCTGGAATATCCTGGGGTCCCTTGGACATTTCTGTCAAGTCTACGATTTTTGCAAGTTTTCCAGCATTGGTCGAACTGTCTTCCCTTTTATCTTCAGAAGTTCTTGTTTTGGAAGATGATGAGGCACCATCAGATCTCAATGGAGTAGCAGGAGTGGAGGGGCTATGATCCCAGACTGATCGTCGAATCGTGCAGCCAGGTACCTTTGAGAAGAGAAGTTTTAAATAGAGTACGTTTTTGGCACCGAAGTCCCAAACACCGAGCTGCGCTCCAGTCACGATGTGAACACCAGACAAGTCTCCAATGCTGGCTTCGGTGTACTCTATGGGTGCTGTGCTTACATGTGAGAAGTTCTTCCATTTGATGGGCTCAAACCACCTGCTGTCCTGCTCCTCAGGGCCATGCCATTTTGGGGCACCTATGGCAACATGTGAGTCCCAATGGGGTTGGAGAATTTTTGGCAGAGACACCAGATGTTGGAGATGGATAGCGAGTCGGTTCTGCTTACAGCCTTCCAGGTTGAGCCTAAGACCAGTTACAGGTTTACGGCCAACTGTAATCTGCAAAATGACATCATTGATAAGAGAATTAAATAGAGTTTGTTATGTTCTTGATATCATGAATTGGATTGATAAGATACACCTTCTTTCGAAGAAGATTTGTTTCTATTAGTGTCAGCTAACACGAGTTTAACACAAAAATAGGAACCAAACAAATATTCCCCAAGACTAAGACAAAAGGCATATAATTCAGTGGACTCTTTCAAGGACCCATCTGCAAGACTGTATAAGAGGAAGCATCTTCCAATAACAAAATTACAAAATACAACCATATGCGGAACACTATCAGTAAGTTTTGTTTTGTCTACACCACTGTCTCCATTACCGCGGAAGCAGCTTAAACTCAAATAGTGCAACTATCATATATCAACTTCATCAGCAGAACCATCAGATTTAACAAGGCCAAAACTCAGTTTGAAGCCAATAGACTTATGGAGAAGAAGAATACCTGATCGGGGCTAATATAAAGCTTCGGACCCATCAAGCTGAACTGAAGTGATGGACACAAGGGCTCTTTTCTTTGCAGGTTAGTTTGTTCAGGAGCCCATGCTCTACCAATTTGAAAATCCAAAAAATACTGCAGATCCTCGATCGGGGGCTTGTCTGTGAGAATAACAATGACTCAGCAATTTAACTAAACTTTTGGAAAGAAAACTGACGTCTTCATATCAAGCAGCATTAACTAATGCCTACAAAATGCACTTTGTTGGATGAAAACTTTATAATCTTCAGAAGCGTGAAGCAATATGTCTTAGCAGGAACTATAGAAACCAAGTTCAGAGACATGGTTCAAAGGGATCTGTGAACTTTTTAGGCAAGCCTTGGAAGGAACATAAAATTCAAGAGGAGACTCTCACTGCTAACTAACTGTGTTCAAAATTGAGAAAAATGCCTACAAGATGCACAAGCAAAGATCATACTGTTTGCAGTATTTTAGATTTATGGAATGAATTGCATTAGAGAAAAATTATTATTTAGCCACCATGACTTCTTTTTCCACAAATGTTAAAAGAGGATGAGGGAAATGATAAATTTGACCCCCTTTTAGCACCTAAAATTCGCTTGAAAATTCTACATTCCCAAGTTCAAAAGGTGGTTAATGACTACTACACAACTTATTGCAGATTAATACAGATGCAAATTAATTTTTAAATTTAATTGCAAGAACGCAATGGAATTAGGGTAGAGCTCATGAGCAGGACAAGTCATCCCCCCAACAAGAGAGGAAAAAGATATAAATTAGTTTATCACCATTAAAACACATTTTTAGGTGCATAATTACTTCTTTATAAGTTAAGACAGAGAAATGTTCAGCTCAGAAATATCCTGATAGAACGGTACTTACATTCTAAATATAGGTCAATAGCACGGGCTAAATGCTTCACACCAGGCACTCCTTCAAGCATGGAGACGATGGGGGTAAACGTCATGTTAATCACATCTGGGGATGACTTTACAGTCTTTGCCCACTGGGCATGGCTCTGAACAAGATCATCACCGCCTCTTCTCCTAAAAATTACAGTAACATCCTGCAAGAAACTGGGATCGTGAGTATTTACTTTTTGAGACTCAAGCTAATAGAAGCATAGCATCCCATATGCTAACTAAACCAGGTGAAAAATAACTTGAACAGTTTGCGATGACAACTACTTGAGATCCTCAAGATATACACTGCAACTGAACAGTAAACTTGCTTGTTGTCTACTCACCTTATCCTTGTAACTCAAGGGGCCAGCAGTTGACTGACTTTTCGAGTCAAGAAATCGCTGTTCCCCAACCTCTTTCACATAGTGCTCAATCTCAGACTCTGACAAGGGAGATGACTGGTGTTGCCTGATATATACCACATCTCTTCCACCAATAGTTGCTGATGTAATGATATGCGTACCAAAATTTTCAATAAAACTGGTGAAGCAAAAGAAATCCCAGTTATAAATTATTATCAACTCACCACTATTCATGAAACCTGCAAGCACATATGCAGGACAGTGACCAACTTGCCTTATTCTCACCCTAGCCTCTAAAACTTACAGAGTAATTGTCTAACGCAAAATGTATTTGCCAAGACTACATGATAATAAGTTGCCTTTTAATAGAGAAGGGGAAAAAGAAGCGTCACTGTAAACACTTCAAAACATTGGATTATCTACTTATCAATATAAGAGTTGTTTCTAAATCTGTTGTGTTGGCCGAACACCTTATGCTTCAGGAACAGTGATCTAACATGATTTCAAAGCAGGAACACGGTCCTTGATGAAAGTGTCCACTTCCTGTTTCCAGTTATAAGATCATTTTTTCCACAGGCAAGGCAGCCCTACTCCATATGAGGAGAGTATTAATGCATATTATTTATGTCAGGCATGACACATTATCTCATGGCTCAAAATATTAAAGGAGTTATGTAGACTGTATATTTATCTAGAAGACGAAGTGATGTACTTCAAATTTAATTCCTCCCATGAAATGAACTTTGAGCAAGATATATCAAACCACAAACAACGATAGATTGCTTACCTAGCCAAGGACACAGGATCCCAAGTGTAAGGCACGGCGTGCTTGATATCCTCACATAAGACTAAGTTTGAGTTTTTCAATGCAACCTTAAAGAGAGGAATAAAGTATCCAATCATAGCAAGTGACTTTGTAGCTGCGGCGTCAACTTGCCAAGAACCACTGAAATTGAACATGGCATTAAAGCTTCCAAGTGGGATGTTTCCTGATATATCCGATTTCTGATTGAAGTATTCTGCCATCTGGAATTCCATGAATCAAGGGAACATATTGAGCATTTAAACTTAACTGACAAAAAGTCCTCAATTTAAATAGAGTTCTTAACGAACCTCATTGATTTTAATTAGCTGGTTAAAATTTAAAATCAAATGCAAACAAGAAAACTTCATCCAAAAATAAATCAATGATTTGTTGGCCACGACTTTTACACCTCAGTAGCAACGTCGTCTGCACAATGCACCAACATTATTCACATAGCTGCTTGAATTAGGGTTTGAATCTTTAACTTCATTTCAAGCTTGTCTAAGACCTGATTTGTTCTCTTTTACTGTACCCATCATTGATCAAGTTGCAAACTTACAGCTATTTCAAAATAATTTCCGTACTGTAATGCAATAGTTCTTACTAAGTTTATGCTTTGGTAAGCTCTATAAGGGCAGCCAGAAGCTCAAGAAGGAAATGTCACAACAATTAATTTGATAGAATAGCAATCTAAGAACTTAGACTCACATAAGAACACTAGAAATCAGACCACAGCAGTAAAGATTGATAAGAACATATATGTACAAGGAAAAACAATAGTAGTAGAGATCGGAAAGTGCAAAAAGAATAGTGTCTAGATAGTAATGATTCAAGTATCAGATATAAGCAAGCAGAAGAGAGGGAAAACATAATTGAATCAATAAGCATTCAGAAAGGCAAATACTACAAGGGACACAAAAGGGTTAATCATGAGCAAAAGAAACAAGGCCCAATTGAAAGACCAGCTCGAAATTCACCTTGTGAAAGCTGCATACAGGGACGTTTTCGGTTGCCCTGGTATCTGAAGAACACTGAACATCATCAGGCACATTGGGAACCACGACCCCATCAGACAAAACAAGATCCCTGGTATGGGCATCATCAAGCTGAACCAGCCTCGACCCAGGTGTTCCCTTGCAGTAAAGAAGACGAATATCGGCGGTGACATCAAAACCACGCCCTAAAGCTCCGATGGAATTACAAAGTGTAGTGGTCAAAGCGTCCATGTTTGAAGTAGCTGTGGCGGCGGCGGCGGTTTGAGTAGTGCGAGGATCTTTCATTTCTGAAGGAGAAGAAGAAAAGGCGAAAGAGAAGAACAGCAAAAAGTAAGTTGGCTTTGAATGGAAAATTTCATTACTCCCTTGGGAGTTCAGAAAAGAGGTTGGATTTTGATTTGGGTTTGTTTATTTAACCCATTTTGTATTGGTAAATTATAAAAGAAAGATTAAATTATATGGTAGTGGTGGGACAGGTTGGACTTTGTCATAGTTGATGTGATTCAGTTTGTGTTCTCTTGTTCTTGTTCCAACCAAAGGCACATAAATTTGACTCTTAATTATTTCACAAAAACAAAAAAAAAAAAAAAAAAAAAACACTTTTTTTTATTATAAAAAAAAAAAACAAAAAAAAAAAAAAAAACGCGTTTTTGGTTGTTTTGCCAATTAAAAAAAAAATAAATATGGAGGATTCTGGGTTGACCCCCCCCCCTCTCTCTCTCTCTCTCTCTCTCTCTCTTAATCTTCTACTGCTTCTTTTTCTTTTTTTTTTTTTTTTTTTTTCCGTTCCCCTTTTTTTTTGTTTAAAATTTAAATTTTTAAATAAAAAATTTTTTTTTTTTATCAAAAAAAAAATAAAAAAATATTTTTTTTTTTTTTCCATTTTTTTTTTTTTTTTTTTTTTTTGGATCAAGAAATTTATTTCTTCGTTTTAAGCTGGTTTAACAAATTTTTTCAATTACTCTTTCAACTAAATATAGAAATATTTGGAAAAGTGTTTTAACTTATCGGTAGCCTGTTCATGCCGTTTAAAGCTACAAGTACTCTTAAAAAGAAAGAGTAGTATTTGGTTGACATTTTAAACAATTATAAAATGTATTTTTGAGAAATTGGATGTGTTTTTAGAAACTTTCATAATTGAAGTAAGCAACGTTTCAGGAAAAAAAACTTTTTTAATAAAATTTTTTATAAAAAAATTATTAATAAATAAAAAATATCAAACTATTTACAAATATAACAAAATTTTATTTTTTATTTATAATAGACCGCAATAAACCATATAAATATTTATCCGTGTCTATTTGGTAAAATGGTCAATGTTTATCTGGATCTATCGATTTATAAAATAAAATTTTGCTATATTTATAATTATTTTTTCGAATTTTTTTATTTTTCAAAACCTCCTAAATTTTTATTATGTTTTTGAACATCGTTTCACATGAAAAACTTTTTTATTTTTTCTTTTTCCAAAGTCAACTTGAACTCAGCCAAATGTCATATTTAGTATGTTTTATGTCTTCAATATATTCTTTTATTTATTTATTTTTGAATTGTGAGAAAAATTTTAGCATTTCGAAAGTTTCTATTCACAAATCAGGAGAGTGAGGAGATGTACAATGTGTGAATATTGAAATAATCATGGAGCACTTAAAAAGAAAAATGGAAGAGTTGATGTTGGGCCTAGTAGGCTCTAAGCTTTGGGCCTATTTACCTGTTTCTTATGGTAATGGACCACAAAATAATGGCCCAGAAGAATCTCTGCAGCTGCATTTTGTGCAGCATAGATTTATGTAGTCAAAAAAAAAAATTAGTTTTATAATTTTAAAACGCAGATGACGAGATTTTCATAATTATTTTAAATATCTTGTTAAAATATTTTTAAATATAACAAAATGTCATTGTCGATTAGTAATATATACTAATTGACAAACAACACTTAGCATAATATAAAAATCATTTATTTATAGCAAAATTTTATGGAAATTTAAATTGAATACGTAAATGTCAATTGCATTGAACTAAGATTACTTAGATCCATAATGACATACTAAATATTTAGTAAGATAATAATTTAGTCCCTTCTAATAACCATTTAGTTTTCGTTTTTTTGTTTTTTAAAATTAAGTCAAATCATTTTCCACCTCTAACTTTTGTGCTTTGTAATTGTAATCTAAATTTTACCAATATTTTCAAAAATCATGCAAACTTTTGAAAATTAAAAAAAAAAAAAAACAGTTTTAAGATTTTTATTTTTGTTTTTAAAATTTGACTAAAAATTTAACTTTTCTAATTTACAAATATGCAAACTATCACGAGAAAATTATAAGATATATACTTAATTTAAATTAAAAAAATGTCACTAAATGAAACCCTTAACGAGACATAAGTTGGGTGATAAAAACCCACTGTGTTTTCTATGAGACTTATTCAATTTAATTTCACCTGCTTTCGATTTCGATTTTTATAATATATTTTCTTGCATAGAAATTATTATCGTTACTGTTTAATCAATTTGAATGATTTAATTTAAGATGAAATAAGGTAGACAGATCCCAAATTACATGGATTAAAAAATGATATTTTAAATAATTGTAAATACGTGTACATAGATTTGGTCTATCGTTGTGAAGAACTTCATGGAAATACGTGTATTCAGATTGAGGATGAGTATGAAGATTGTTAGAAAGGCCATGTCTTGGTTTTAGATTGCGCGGTTCGATACACCATCTTAGAGATGGAATCCCACGACAACAAAGATAATGAAGACGATGATGACTTCTTCGACACGCTCCCCGATTTCCCATCGGAGAATTGCTCCGTCACCGATCAACCTCAACTTTCCACTTCCCCCTCCTCCGACTCTTCACCGCTGCCCGAAATCTCCTCTCAAAATGCCCCATCCGCTGTCAGTTCATTACGCCGTCGCCCCTCTGTTCGCCGCAGAATCGAAGGCGAGATTCCCACTTCAGATTCCTCTATCAGTTCTCTAACGACTACAATCGAGGATTCGGTGAAGATGAGCCCCAAAGGGAAAAACCCAGAAATTCACTGGGATTTTAATGACGATGGAAAGAAACTCGAGGGATCCGAGTCTTTATCCGTTCAAGTTGACTCGTCGGCATTTTCAAGTAGCGTAAATGAAGAGAATACTGAGGTGTCGACGGTGACTACCGCGGAGATTAAATCGGACGTCGGATTAGGCGTTTCGGAGGTGGAATCCGGCGATTCTTCTTCAAGCATACTTGTGTTGATTGCAGGATTGCTCATCAAGGCAATTGGGGTTCAACTTAGCTTCTTCGTTTACAGTATCTGCTTTCCACTGTGGTTCTTATATCTTTCTTACACGTTTGTTTTTCATCCCTTTCAAACAATTAAGCTCGGGAGAGCGTATGTGAGAGGAAAGATGTTTGGGGTTTGGGATCTTGTTATTGCTGTGGTTGGTCCTTTGGTATCTGAACGGTTTAAGGAGCGGAAGTCTCTTTGGAAGGTTGGACTCCGCTGTGTGTGGGGTTTGTTATGGTCGGCTTATGTTTGTATCATTTTGTGTGGTCTTTTGATTTCGGCGCTTATAATTAGTGCATTTTTTATGAGGTTCTTAGTTCAGGAGCCTATGAAGATGAAAGAAGTACTAAATTTTGACTACACCAAATACAGCCCCGAGGCTTTGATGCCAATCTTGCCTGACTCAAATGATCTTTGTGGACAGAATTGTAAAGATAATGTCGTAAGTGGGAAGACCCAGTCTCGGGTTATTCCTCCTAATCATCAATTGCAGGTCATTGTCTCACTAACATTGCCAGAGTCTGAATATAACAGAAATCTTGGGGTCTTTCAGGTATGTCTATGCGTTTTTTAGTTATGACAAGTATCACATAACTTTCTGATTGTTTGTATGTTCAGCATTGATTTTATGGAAGTTGAATGATATTATTTCTTAGAAAGAGGAACTGAACTTGATATAATCACATAACATGACACGAACGGATAAGATTGGAAATGAGAACTCACTTCCCTTTTTGCCTGCACTGTAACACTTGAGTGTCGTGGACGATGGAGTTCTCAGTTTTCAGTTGAAGAAACTACTGAGAAAGTACGCTTCTGAGATGAATGTTGTCTAAGCTTCAACAGTCAATTTGGTTGGATATAGGATGATATAGGAGTAGATATTTAATGAAACAGGAGCTTCCAAGAACTTGGTTTATATATCTATGCTGTTTAATCGTGTTTATTGGTTCTTTTTCTGCATCATTGTTTCATGAATCATGATTTATGAATGGAAGTGAAGAAGAGAAGGCCTCATTAGACATAAGTTTGAAACAGAGGATCCCTTGCAACAAAACAAAGCTAATATAGTAGTGGTCCAGTCCAGTTGCCTGAGCATAAGAAACAACAGAACATTAAAGAAAAACTAATTCGAAGAGTTTGCCAACTATTAACGAACGACAAGGCTGGATTGGTGAGGGCTTACAGAATCTTGCATAGGATCTAATAACTTGACATGAACGTCTATATATTGTTAAATTTCGTTAGCGTTTGATTTTTATTTGTTTGAAAATTCTATTTTTAGTCATCTGTACCATTGATGGATGTAGATACTCTCTCTTATGTATGTTTGGGTAATGTGTATCATGTGAATCCTTGTGAGATATTTGATGGTTATGCTGCAGGTAAGAGTAGATCTTCTTTCTGTTAGTGGTGACATTCTTGCAACCTCAAGCCATCCATGCATGTTACAATTTAAAAGTGAGCCCATTCGCCTTTTACTGACTATCCTGAAGCTTGCACCTCTTGTTACTGGCTATATATCAGAGTCCCAGACTTTGAATATTAAGCTCAAAGGTTTCACTGAAGGAAATATACCGACGGCCTGCCTGCGGGTTACAATTGAACAGCGAGCAGAGTTCAATCCTGGTGCTGGTATACCCGAAATATACGATGCATCTGTGATCCTCGAATCTGAACTTCCCCTCTTTAAAAGGATTATATGGTATTGGAGGAAGACTATCTATGTATGGATTAGCATGACATCATTTATGATGCAGTTGCTTTTTATGCTTGTCTGTTGTAGACCAATAATCCTTCCTAGAATTAGGAGAAGGGATGGATCTGCTAATGCAAGCTTCATGAGCAACATCATCTCAGCCCAAGATTAGATCAGAACAAGGTCCCTCCGGACATCTGATAATGTTCAATCAATAAGAATTTTGTTGCTGCTGTCTAAAATCAACAATACCAACATTGTTGGTTGCTCTAAGATCATATGCTACATATTTAGTATGTTATTCTTTTATTTATTTATTTATTTATTTGCATTAACTTGTCTGTTCTTGGTTTGAAGCGAATGGGGATGATGAGAAAAGAGCAGATCATATTTATGTCTGTACAGTTTAAGAAACTATTTCAACTCAGCATGAACAACTTGAGGGGCAATGTCTTGTGGCAACCTGCATAAGGATGAATTTCTGTTAACTGTTAACTGGGCCTTTCATTGTGTGTGATTTTATCAGGGCTTCATTGATGTGATCGTAAAACACTCCCCTCCCAACAATCATGGAGGGATGAAAACCTAGGCACTATTGTCAAATAAGGAGGTTCAAGGAGAAACTGTGACACCCACATACCCTCAAGCGCCTGCCATTCAACTGCGTGGAAAGAGGTTTCAGGTTTGTTTGGAATGACATTTTAAGTGCTTAAAAATGTATTTTTGGAAAAAAGAATTCTTGAACACTTAAAAAGTCATTCTAAACAAATCCTTCATTTTGGAAGTTACAAAAGTTCAAAAAGTCATTAACTTGGAACATTTTATTTGTCATCATCAGATTATTGTTTGATCATTCTTGTCTTTTTCTTTCAAGTAACCTGCGGATCGTTGGTGTGGCATTCTTAGTTTCTCTCATGTGTCCCAACACCAACTAGTGAAATCAAATCCTTGTTCAATTCCATATCTTTTGATAACATTGAAGTAGAACAATTTGGTAAATTGGAGACAAATCTACAGTAAGTTCTGAAGTGCAATGAAAAGGTTGTTTTGATTGGTGGCCCAACGAAATTTCCTTCTTCTGGAAGATAGAAGACAAAAGCTTTACAAGAGGTGCTTCAATAATTTTTGAAGAATGAGACACTTTTAGTGTCTCTCGTAGAGGTTTGTCTGTGACCTTGATGGTACTATAGACTAACGCACATGAAGTTACTCCTAAAATAGGGGATATCATGTAGATCCATAGGATGAGAGGATTAGTTAAAGGATATAAAAGCCATGTATAATGTTGCTTTGAATGTTTGTTGTTGAAAAGCTTTTATCATAAATACCGTCACCTATTAGTATTGCCAAATAGTTTTCTTATAGTTTAGTTCTACTTCTGAAATTGTTAGAAGATATTAATATTTAATGCCCTACAATCATCACATTGGGAGGTACAGTAGCACCGCCAGCAAGTCCAGCAAGTTCACCAATCTGTAAGATAACGGGTCTAGTTGATGCTCAGAAATAGGCCGGACTCCTTGTCATTTCGACCAAGATCAACATAGAAAGTGTGATCAAACCCAATTGCAATGGGAGTGTGGGCTTGGAATTAGAGGAAATCGTGGGGAAAAGATGAAGTAGAGGATGGAACTAAAAGCTCTATTGTCAGTGCCGGTAAAATGAGATGAAAAATGGCAAGAGCCAAGCTAGTAGCAGATTCTTAATATTGTTGATGGTTGGTCTTCCCTTTACAATTGTGGCATTCCATTACCGGGTGTCTCCGCTTTGTCTAAAGAACTTGTAGAGTGTACTTTGGATTCAATTTTCACTTAAATTTATTAACCAGAAGTCAGAAACTTCTTGTTTGTTAAGTCTTAATTTCTATTATTTTGTAGGTTTCAAAGCTGTCAAATCGGATTTATTGTCTTGAAGAATGTTGTTTGATTAGAGATGTTTTAAAACTGGATAAAACAATAAATACGAACACTTCTTTTAATAACAGGATGGATCATCTCCGTCATTCTATAGCATGCTTAGGAACACTTTTCTCTCTCTCTAAGAAAACATCAATTTTGGCTAATATTATCATACACTTTCAAATTTATTTAATTGAAACTGTTGCAGTTTATACTTTGGTTCAATTTTCTAACGTTCGAAAAATAGTTTTAATATAGCTCTTGAGAATAAATTTCTATTGGTCCTTTGATAAAAAATAGGTGGCAGCTTACAGGGTGATTAGATCAGGTTTCTTTTTTTTTAGTTAATTAATTTTGAGTACAAACAATTGTGAGGATGAAGATGGAAGGTTATGCCAATAGCTCACTTTGGCACCTCGGGTAATTAGATCAGTTGATTGTATTTTGTAGAGAAAATTTACAGAACTCCCACAGTATCATATTCTCTTTATTTACACTATAAATTTATGTTCATAAATGTTAGTCGATTTCATACTAATGTCAGTGGACCTACCTATTTTTAAAAGTATGCTTACATAGTAAAGTATATAAAATATATTAATTTATGCATTTGTTCTCTTTCTAAAAAAAATGCATCCATTTTTAGAATTTGAAATTTAGCTAAGACTTCAAATATTTACTTAGGAATAATGCAAGTCATAGTAAAGAAAATTAAGAAATGATGAGTAAATACACAAAATTTTCAAGTCCCACAAATTATAAATCAAATGGTTATCAAATTGAGCCTTAATTAGTTTTTAGGGTAATTACATTGAATAGTACTTTAAAAGATATTAATGAAGTGTAGCAACATTTTAAAATAATTGCAAATATAGTAAAATCTATCAATGATAAGACTCCTACTAGTGATATGGTTTATTACTGATAGACTATGAGAGTTGAATCTAAATTTTATTATATCTGCAAATTCTTTTGCATCTTGCTATATTTGGTAAAACTATGAACTTGATTGATATATTTACAATTGCCTCTACTTTTTTTTAGGTAAATTAAGTTGATGAGCACCCGTTCTGCCTATGGATATGTCTTTGTTTTTCTTACTTCTTTCCAAATATTAACAAAATTCGGAAAACATATTAAAAGCTCTTTGACTTAGATTCATTTACTTATCTTCCTCGAATCGCTTGTTTGGTTATTTATCTTTTATGCAAACAGTAAGTAAAGTAAGTTGTGCAGTGACGAACAAGATTCATGTGAACTGGCAGTCAGGCATGAAGAAGTTCGGACTTATCCTTATCCAGATGTGCCTTATTCATAGTTTTACTCGTGACTCCCGACATTAATCTACTTCATCTCCATACTTTTGGATAAACTAATACCAAAACTATAACAATTTGAGTCATCTACATAAACTTCTAATGCAATACAAGAAAAGAAAAGAAAAATGTCCTAAATTTGCTATAACCCCACTTAGAAAATTTTCATCTTTATTAAGAAAGTGAGAAACGCATAAGCTCTTCAAGACGAACCATTGCGACTTTGTCCTTTAAGGAAAGAGGCACTTTTAGTGATCTCTCTTAGAGGCTTGTCTGTGAACCTGATGGTATTGTAAACCAAAGCACCTGAAATTGCCCCAAAAATGGGAGCTACAATGTAAATCCACAACCCTTTGAACTGCCTTGATACTATAGCAGGTCCCAAGCTTCTGGCTGGATTCATGGATGCTCCTGTAATTGGCCTGAAAAATATTTTTCATCTTAGACTCGTGCTCTTGCAAGCTAAAAAGATGGGTTTGAATTTTCAATGTTCAAGTTCAACAACTTCTATTATAAGCAATATCCCTTGATAACATCGCCATGATAGTTTTCTTATAGTTTAACATTTCTAGTTTGAAAATGATATTAAAATTCATTACCCTGCAAACATCACGTTGAGAAGAACAGTAGCACCAACAGCAAGTCCAGCAAGTTCACCAATCTAAATAAGGATCAATACACATAAATTGATTATTAGAATAAACCAAATTCTAGTGCAATTTAGAGCAAATCATAAAGAGAAGATGAACTAACAGCTCTATTATCAGTGGCAACACCAGACACTACAAACATGAGGTAAAATGTGATGATGAATTCAATCACAAAGGTTTGCAAATATGAGTCACTTGGGAGGGTCCCCGAGAAATGGTCTTGGTGTCCATTAAATATTAGCCTAAGTGTCCCAGCTGCCAATGTTGATCCAAGAACTTGAGCTATCACATAAGCTGGCACCTGCAACAAAATTTGAATTGTTTTGGAATCAGAATCAAATCAGTACCCCCCCCCCCCCCCCCC